>ML810310.1:148950-170408 GCA_009831015.1 Picea engelmannii
ACCATGGTAGTAAAAACATCCCGTCATATAACTCAATGCATCAAAAGTGAAGGAAAAGTTTTATCATCATATAAATCCAGATCACTTGCGAGCAAGTGTCCTCAAAGAATAAGTTGGTATGTGCGCCAGAGCGGGATGTTACAGGGTAGGCTTCTGGTTTTGTCTTTTTCCACTGGGGTAAAACAAAATATAAATTGAGTGTTAGATAGGAAGAGGTAACACCATAGTCAGTTTTTTAGAATGAAATCAAATTCACAAAACATCCATGTACAATAAATAAGAAAAAAGAAAGCATGATATAGCAATTATGGGCACAAAATAGAAAAATGAACATGGAAGAATTATATAGAAATGGAAAATGACAAGTTGATATCAACATAGAGAATAGTGACAACAAATGGGCTCTCATCCTTCTCCTTGGGAGGGTACTTTTGTGTCCCTTTGGAAATTTTTTCTCTCATTGAATGAACAATGAGTATGGTAGTGGTCGAGGAGCATCAATGAGCACTATATATAGGTAACCAGATTGTGGATAGACTAAATCGAAGTAATGGGATTCGGTTATTCCCTATTATTTAGTTTGTGACATGCTGGTGGCCACATATTTTGTGATGAGGGGAAAAAGAAACTTGAGGAAAAAATCGAGGAGTAGTTTCTTGATAAAATCATTTTTACCCAATCGCATTCATTAACAACATTCATGGATGTAATCTGTAATATGGGTGGAATTTGTTTGACGAAAATATGAAAGGATTTCCAAACGAGTGGCATGATGTAATGGTAACTAAAATAAGGCTAACAAATCCTTCGAAAAATATGTGAAGGTCACATGGGATCCTTCTTTTTCATATACATACCATTTTGTTGAAGGACCAATTAAGTTTTTTCAAAAAATCCATAGTGGAATGGAATCTTAAGTGATGTTGTTGGATGAACACTATAGGTGAAATTTCATGACATGGTTAGAGAATTCTTTTCCCATTTTTCCATCAAAATTGGGAATGTTTGAGGGGATACTGATCATCATCAACAACCAAGTGGCATTGTGTAATATGGGGCAATTTTTGAGCTTCATCAAATCAAGAAAATTTAATGAGGCCATATGTGGTAGGTTTTCGGTCCTTCCATTGTGGTTGATTTTTGAGAGCCAATTCTTGAGGATGATGGGCTAATGTTCAGGTTGTTTTAGGAAGTTTTTCCTATCAAGGTGGGTAAAATCAAGGTTGATCCAAGCATCGCTACACTCATAGGGGAGTGGGGAGGTTGAACTCGTGAAGTGGTAAAACTATTGATACCTCCCACCGCTAGTGGGAGGCCAAGCATAAATATAGAAAGACAAGGAGGTAGTGAGTCCCATTTTTTTCTAGACTACCAAATGTATGTGTTATTTAAGTGAAAAGAGAACCAACTAGTGCTGAAAAAAGAAAGTATGGCCTACTTTAACAAAGAATAAAGTTGGATATCCAAACAAAGAAATACTTCCTAACTCCTTAGACGAATGGATGAAAAAATAAATACTTCCTAATAAATTATAAGAATGGAGTGGCCTATTAGAGTAATACATTCTTTGAATATTAAATGAGTGTGTTAGAGCATGCCACTTTAAAAAAATAAGGTCAGGGTTTCGCAACAATGTTGTTCATGGTGAACATTAAGATTTCTTCATGGGAAAATAAATATGTTATCATAAGGAATTTTGTTTTTGGAAGTAAGTCATTACTAGCACATTTGATGTTATTTCGATGTGTTGAGGATAAGTCATCAAAGATACTTTAACGACCCCTTCGTTACGACTACAAGTGAAGCAAAAAGTGCGGTTTTATTTTTATTTTTTTTAGGCAAGAAGGCAATGATGACTTCGGTTGAACCACACAACCTAACGAAGAACACACACATGTTGATCAGGGAACATACAACTATGAATCCATGCACTAGCACGAGAGCATCTGGGCGGAACCTGCGTAAGGCAACAAGGAGAAACAATTGCTCGTCCGACACAACACTACAACGCCTACCAACTAAGGACAATATTCCCCACCCTGACACAAGGGCCTCGTGGCTAGCAACTAGAACCTCTATGCCATAAAAAAAAAATGCATGAGGGCATTCAACCCGTGTGCCAAGGAAAACTTACGACATTCAACAACGCTCACATGGTAAGGCACTGACTCCGGCCAAGCTATCATTCGTCGCTATCCAATAGGGTGCACCATGATCCCCTCATTAGGAACCATGATGTTTCCAAGTGATAGATGTGACAATAACCTTGGCACAATTCATTTCATCTGGGCCATAGACTCAAGACCATCCCACGCACTAGGAGACCTAAAAGATGAAACAAAGACTACACTTATGCCCCCAAGCAACAAGTCGACCAGACACAGATGAAAATGCTCAACAAATGGCGCAATATATTAATTGACTCGGCAATGACCATACCCATAATTGTTAAGCATGTTGTCTAGGTGTGAGTCGTGTACTAAAATAACCAACCATCCTATTATCTCAACAATATAAGTTGTCTAACAAGACATCCTATAACTGGAAATCAATAGAAAAACTTGTACGTCATTTAAATACTAGCCAACTGCCATACATTAGATATTTATAAATCTCGTTGGTGCACTAGCGTTAAAACAAAAAAAAAATATGCTACCAAATAAATGTTGCACTAGCCAATACTAAAATCGTTGTGTTGGGTCACTAGATTCATTATCCAACAAGTATTGTCATTTATTTTTTCTTTTACCAAGGTTAACAAGAATAGATTTTGTAGAATTAAATTATAGGTCCTTGTTAAGAAGGTTATCGTATGCCTCGCTATCAGTTGACTGAGTTCTGGATTTATTGTTGAACATAAAGGTGCTAAGTAATTATAATATAGGCAATCGTCAAACAAAAATACAAAGGGAAGAATTATTATAAGATATCTATGTCAGTCCATGAGTGAAATTGCAGGGTGCAATGTATGATAAAGGAAATTAAAGTAACCGATATAAAGCGAGAATAAATATCGTAGATAAAATCCAATTAAAAAACTGTTGGGTGGAGAAGATATTACAGCCTTCAATGTAAGGCATAACTATAGTGGGACATAAAACACCAAGGGATAACAGTTTAGCTATCAATTCCCAGTCAATACTCAAGATCTTGATGCTGGCAGTCAAGGAATCACTGTCATTTAATCAATGTCGTTCATAAATAAATATAGTATCTGTCAAGGTTGTCCTACAAGAATATTATCAATCAAATGCTAACAAGCATTTTCACTGCCATTAGATTTACCGTTATCCCCAAAAAGAAAAGGTCCAAACTTCATTGTTTTGGAAAGATGAAACATCGTCTGGTTATGGCATTCCATCACCTGAATCGCTACACCCTACATGTATACCTATATAAATCTATCCAAAGTATATCCATGAGTATATGTATATAAATAACCGCCACTAAAAGTTGTCTATCTGTTCACAGGTTTTAATAAAGACAAAACCCGGGTTACATCCTAATCGCCAGGTTTCATCAAGAAAAAGTGAAGAGTTTTAACATCAAGGTGTGAGGTTTTTCAGTGCAATTCGTAGTCAATTACGCTGGGCAAAATGATGGCACAATAATAATAAAGAAAAAATGCAGACTTGCATAAAAATAAAAACACAAACTTCAAAGAAGGTAAAACCACACACTAAAAACTGAAGAAAACTAGCTCGCTTCCAGGTGCAGCCATAGGCACATCTTACTCCTCCATATAAATCATTCCACGGTAAAAACTAAATAAAATGAGATGATTATTGTTCTCGTAATGAATTTTTATCACAGGAAAATAAATAAAAAGGCACAAAACCTATCTACAACTAAGTAATAAGCAGTCAGACATTAGATATCAGTAAAATGTCATGCTAACCAATTTACAAATTTGTTGTCCCAGTTCATTGTCGAGTTCTTGCAGTCAATAGGGTAAGGAATCGTGGTTCTAAAGCTGAGTGGTTATATAAAATCTCAGTCTTAAAATGCAACGTTTTCAGTCAAAAATGGAAAATCGCCAGATTAACATAAGGGAAACACGCAGTCACAATCCAATGGCCAAAAGCGCAGTCTCAACAAGTGTCAATCGCAATGAAATAAGAAACGTAATGTAGACAACGAAATGGCCAAATTCCCCAGGTAATCAAGCTATGAATGTTGTCTTAAAAATGGCAAATCGCCAGAGAATTATATCCAAAAATGAAAATGCCTTCATTATATAAAAACGCAAAGAAATACACCCAACAAGGAGTACACCAAAATAAAAATAAAAATGCAGAGTTAAAAATTTGGGAAAATATGAACGATAACAATGGTAGATTTACTCAACACAATAAGGTGCAAGGACCCTCAATCAACCAAGAAAATCAACAGGGGTAGACGGCTGACAAGAACATCCTTCGTTCATCATCCATGCATAAAAAAGTAGGGCATTGAGATCCATAGGTCTATTAACGTCGAAGCGACGACCGTAGATCAGGCTCCTTGCCAACTTCTCAGGCGAGGACTAATGAGCTAGGGACGAAAGGAAAAAAAACCACAATATTTACAAATCAATACACCACAGGTAGGTCAAGACATGTCGAGAATCGAAGGTCATGGGATTCAATCAATCATCGAGATATAGGCTATGGAAAAATGCAGTCATCAAATAGAACGCTAAGACTATCATATTCTTCAGTTGATTAAGCATACATAACTGAAAGAATAAACCATACTAACAATCTACCATACATAAATAAAGGAAGCATATCATTGCCCAATCGTCCGCCCTGAGTTGATGTCCCGCGCGCTTTGTGCAACTCTCGCTTGTCGACCGATGAGACTTCACCAGTACCTCCCATCCAACTCTAGGGGTAATATTCTTCCCCCTTAGCCCCCCGAGTCGCAAAGGGACCACACACACTAACCAGAGAATCAACGAGCTCCCAGCTCGCCTCACAAGGCCGAGCTACCACTCCTCACTGAGATGGGTATCCCAACTCCCACAAGCTAATTCAGTGAAGTAAAGATTTCTGCAGTGTAACGTTACACAAATAGAAGAGATCCATCATCATTTTCCTCCCTCCATTATATAGAGTTTCGAAGTCCCTTACTTTCCCAAATCCCATTTTACTTAATGTTTAATAAATTAATTCACAAAAATTCCTCCCCGTACATGTGTCACCCATACCCCTCATTCCTCCTAAAACTAATTTCTTTAATTAATTAATTACCCTTATTTCCCTCACCCACCTAGAGTCACTCCTAGAATCCCTCTTAGGTGTCGCCAAATTCCCTTATAGGTTTTAATGACTTTCTCCATTATTAATTTGCTAGTTTATTTTAAATTAGAAAGTTCTTAAATGTTAGATACCTTACTAAGTTTGACTTTCTTCTTTTTCCCTTGTGTTTCCCTTTTCTTTTTATGTTTCCCTCTTTTCCTAGTTTCCTAATTATTTTAGACTTTCCTCTTTCCCCTTTTCATTTAGAACTCAATTTGGCAGGTGTAGAAATTGACTTTTTCCCTTTTCCATTTTTAATTAATAAATTTTAAATTATCATAATATAATAAAACAATTAATTCCCCCTTTTTTTAATTTTTATCCCAACAGATTTTAATGAATCAATTAAATTGCTTACTCCCTTCTTGTTACAAGATTAATGAAGGTTATCATCATTATATATATATATATATATATATATATATATATATATATATATATTTAAAAGGATAGAAAATATCTGCCACCAGTATAATTTAGACCTAGACTTTAATTTTCATGCTGGGCGACATTTTATTAGGGAAATTGTTTTAAAAATTTCTTATCACGTTATTCATCCTAAGGCGATCTAGGTTCATTCATTTATTATTAACAATGCGGCATGCCCTTCAGGATGCACTAGGTGCTCCAAGGGTGCCACTCGCCTCATTTGTTTCCCTTGTGCGACGTGCCCCTTCAGGACGCACTACGTTCTCCAAGGGTGCCCCTCACCTCTTTCCATTTTTCTTGTGCGACGTGCCCTTCAAGACACACCACTTTCTCCAAAGGTGCCACTCGCCTCTTGACTGACTTGGTAGACATATAAAACCCCTAGAGGCAATACTTCGCTAGGTGATCTTGTGGGAGACTAAGGGCCTCTAAGGAATAAGGCCCTTGCTTTATTGTGCGCCCCTTAGAATCATCGTGAACGACTGTCGCAATCTGCCCTCACAGCATCCTGGGTCCTCTCGAACTAGGTAATCGTTAACCTACAGTTCGAGCCATAACGGAAGTGCTAGTAGGTTGTGGCAGGGCTGTTGTCCACACCTCTCCCTCAACATCTCTAGTAGTCATCTGTGACCCCTCTACTCCACATGTGAGTCTGGTCAACAAACTATTGTCATCCTGCACCATCAACAAATCATGTCAGAAATATAACCATAATCATATCATATAATCAGATGCATTAATATCACATATAAAGTAATCAAACCCCAATAGTTCACTCCCCGACTCGATCCGGAGTCCAAGGGGTTCCATCGATGCCTCTGCATCCTCGAGGTCCAAAATCCTGCACACTCAGTAAAACCGAGTCAATAGCACCTGTCTATGTCAATGCAGTAAAACAACATGTCATTAACCCATAACGCCTCATAATCAAAATCAAACATTTAATAGTATAATAATCTAGATCACTTGTGAGCAAGTTTCCTCAAAGAATAAGTTCACTCGGTGTGCAAGAGTGGGATGTTATAGTGGCCTATGAGAAAAAAAAATGGGTTTAAATGTAGCAACAATGGTGTACATTTTGAACATTAAGGTTCCTTCATGTGCAAATAAAATGTCACCATGAGGAATTCTAGTTTGGAAGGAAGTCATTCATGGCATATTTTCGGTCCTTGGTTGTATCAAGGAGAAATTATCATATATAGATGACGATTTACATTGAAAAGATAAGTTATGAAGACATTAAAGGTTATAGAATGGTGAATTAAAAGACACACTCTTATAGAGATCATGGATGTTATATTCTATGGATTTTAGAATGTTGAATGGATAAGACATTTGACACAAAAACCTTTATATCTCTAGGGAATCATCCAAAGAAACATTTTTTTTTTATAGATAAACAATAAATCAGTAAATGATTTTCGTTTGATTTTCGAACTAGGAATTTGTGGAGAATCATTATCATGGAGGTAGACAAGAGATAATCCCTCAAGATAGACTTTCCTATTATAATTTTGTGATCCAAAACAAATGAATCCATGATGAAAAATTACATTATGAAGGTTAGATTTAAATGGATGAATGGGTTATGGTGTTTCGATCTAGAAAACATGAGTTTGTTGACTACATTGGTTGTATTTAGAAGATTATAAGTTATTCCATGGTTCTTAAGAAAATGTTTAAAGGAGGTGGATCTATGTAATGTGACACACCTAAAATGATAGAAAGGTTTTATTCACTTAAGAAATTCTTCATTATGAGGAGACATTTTCTCCACGGATAACATGACATCGATCGTGTTACAAGGGTGTTTGTGTTTGGATTTAAGATTTGAGAAGAAATTTGGGTCAAGTGCATTCTTTCGTGGATATCATAATACTTTTATATTTTGAAATATATGCATTCTATGTACTAACACCCTTTAAGAATGTTCATCAATTATTTCATAACGTCATCTCCTTTGGCTCTTTAAAAACCAAGCCAAACATCAACTTCATCATTTTCATTAAACAAATATACCCATTATGGTAGTAAATATCACTTGTATATTATCACTTTCTTGACCATTTATTGTCATGAAATCCATATCATTTTATCTTCATGATATCATGTTAGTGATATGTGAATCTTGAGGATAACAAATGTAATATTTCATGTTGGCCATGGGAATCTACAATTTCATAAGTTCATTTAGAATGAGGTCCCATATGTTATATTATCTTTCACAACAACTAATAGTACGATAAGAATTCTAATCAAGTAATAGTATGATAGGCATGCTAATCAAGTCTGATACAAATGAGCACAATATTTGCATGACAATTAACATTCAAGAAAATTGTGATCAAAAGCATGTGAAGTGGGTAAGTTTTTTTTGTTTGTTATTTTTTGATTTTTTACTTTTTTAAGCATAGTTTCATGTTTCTTGAAGCATAAGTTTGGAAAGAAGGATAAGGTCATTGTGTTGTTGAGGAGGATAGAATCAACATTAACAATAATTAAAATGAGATGGTTACTTGAAAAAAAAATAGCAAATGAACTCTGAAGTTCAATTACCTTTAGGTGTGCATGGTGAATGTGTGTTGTAAAGTATGGAAGAAAGAGGAAAGGACATGAATAAATGTCAAAGGAAGATCATAATATAGATCCTCAACCAATGAAAAGAATAAAAAATAATGTTTTCCTTTGAGTTGGACGATTTCTGTTAGAAAAACAGGACCGTGGAGCAATAAAATAAAACAAATGCATAAACAAAACACAGGAGATACACAATACAATAAAGACACGGATTTATGTGGTTCACCCAGTGTGGGCTATGTTTACCAGAGAAATTGCCAGGGCCTTCCTTTATTATTATCCAGCATATGAAGGGATACAACCTACAACAAACCCGCTATAACTTCCTCTTCTTTCTCTCATAGTCTCCTATCTCAGAATACAATTTTCGCCCACAACCATAGCTGCAATACATTTCCCTCATAAAAGAGGGTTGCCTTCTAAGGGAAAAAACCCTAACATAATCGTTATCATTAGATTTGGGACCTCATAATGAATGGTCTAGATTTACAATGAAATTACAATATACATTTACAAGACAATTTTTCCTTCGGGGGCTTCGTCCCCAAACCCCCGCTGGGGGCCCGGTTGCCCCCAGACCTTGCAGAGGGGGTGCTCCCCATTTTCACTCCCCCGCATGGAAGAGTGTACATACTTTTGGGGTGTAAATACTTCATGGGGTATGAACACAGCTGAAAGTAAAAGACCTCTGAATCAGGAAGATAATCAGACTCCACAACCAACAATTTCTATAACTTTTGACAAACATTTTAATTACTTCCTAATTAATTTAGTAACCAATTGAAGAGTTGTGTATTTAATTATCAATCCAACATCGTATTGAACTTACAAACTATCATGCATCGTATATGCAAGTATAATGTTGTAATTGCAAATGATTTGTATTACTTTCAAATGAATGTCAGAAGGCAATATATCAAGATACTTTAACAAGTCACCAAATTAAACTATATCAAATCCTCAAGGCTCTCATCTTCATGATGTGTCATTATGAAGACTTTCTCCCTCCTTTACTTGTCCTTACAATGATATCGGTACTTTTCCAAGAATTTATGTGTCATGAGGTCCTATTTACTAGTGTAGTGCAACGTTCTTGAGTGTGGAAGGGAAAAGTTTTGATCTCCAACACTATGTGTAGCAATGAGAAAATATGAGAGTTGCAACACGATGTTAATAGTTGAATTGGTGAAAATAAATGAGAATATGGAAAAGATGCTACAACTATTCAGTCATCAATTAGAAAATATTACCTTGCAACATTAGCATTGATCTATAACAATCAATGAGATGTTTAATAGATGAATTCTTGAAAATAAATGAAAATGAATAAATAAAAGAAAACATTTTGTAATATAAATACTGAGTGGTGGCAATGGAGTTGCAATAGTGAGAAAATACCAAAGTTGCAACATGATATTAATAGAGCAATTGATGGAAATAAATGAGAATATGCAAAAGATGCTATAACCATTCACTCATCAATTAGAAATCATTATATTGTAAAATTAAATGAGAAATATGTTTAATAAAAGAATTGCTGGAAATAATTGAAAATATGGAAAAGATGCTATAACTATTCACTCATTCATAACAAATAAAAATAACAATACCCTTCAGAAAACTAGAGTTATAACAAAAATATTAATAAAGGAATTTTTAGAAATAAATAAAAAAATATCACTGATATTAAAACTACTTTTATAAAGTACAAAAGATACAAACAATATTGAGATAAACAGGGAGCCCTACCTCCTTACTAAGATAAATAGGTAGGGGTCTAAGAATCCGGAGAAAGCTTAAATTATCAACACACCATTAATGGGATAGGAACAAAAGAAAACTTAAATGAAACAAAAATGTACAAAGAAATACAATTATGTTCACACATTATATGATTATTTTTCTCCAAGAGAGAAAGGAGGGGTATTTATACAAAATGGTTTCTTCATAAATTGATTAAGAGAATCGAGCTATCTCTTCTCATTATGTTGGGTTTTTCCAAAAGGTGGAAAAAATTGGGTGTATGCTGATTAAATCCATTTATTCAAGTGGCAAGTGGTGGCTGAGTCGTCCATTCCATTCTGGCACCCATTTTCTCTTATCATGTTACTGCATGGTTGTTTTTACTAGAAACCCAGAGTCACAACACTCTTCTTAGAGTTGCAGCAACGGTTCTATGTGCACCTCTGTTTATTTGTTTGCCTCTATCTATGTATACTAGGTGAGATGGTCTATCTTCTCTTCTATCCCTTTTTAATACCTGGTTGCAAGACCGATCCGACAAATTGTTAGTCCTGAGTGATTGAGTGTGCATTATAACTTAATAGATAGATAATAATTTTAGATTTTATTTATTATTTATTTAAAAAAAAAAAATTTTACTTAAAATAATCTATGTAAATTAAGAATATATTATTATGAGTATAATCTATGTATATATATATATAAGGACATCCTTTTTTATATCCATCAAAAAAATATCTGTTATGATGCTGTGGCTGCGGACACCTTTCAAGTCCTTGGAGACACCATTTATTCAGAATATCTTAAAGTAGCGGGGGTTGCAACTGCCCTGGTTAAGTTTATTGAACCGAATGCAATAGATATCAGTAGTGAAGATCTGAGGACCAAGTGCGTGAAGCAGAACAGCAGGCGCAGCATAATTCTTTGGCCCTTGAAAAGGGTCTTCTGCTGATCAAAGATACACTTATTGTTGAAGACCCGTTGGCTTATACTCTTAGAGTTTCGGATTTATTAGAATACATTGTTGGTATGTTTAAACGTTTTTCTGAGGCCGAAAAAGAGAATGAAGATGTGGGCGATCCAAAGCTTCCATTCCATTGTAAAAAAGGACGGAAAACAGTAGAGAATGTTCCCTTCAGAATTGCACAGATTGGATTGGATATCAGTGTAGCCATGCTCAAAAGAGGAGGATGTTGACCAACTCGGGGGTGACTCAGTTGTCATTGTACTTAAACAAGTATATCCATTTAAAAACTCCTTATTGAACTCTCAATGATGTTCACAATACGTAAGCATTAGAGTATTCAACATCAACCACACACATGTATAATACGGAGACATATATTCTTGAGGAAGCCCATAAAGGGTGAAAACCTCTTCTTCTTTATATGATAAGTAATCTTTACATTCTATACATTATCATACATATGAGCTCCAACTCATTGTGAGGTTACAACCTCTGTTTTGCAAGCTACAACTTGCTGCGAGCACCAACACTCTGGTTTCTCTAGCACCCACTAGAAGGAAGCACCAACTCCCCGAATGTTCCAACACCAACTGGATGGAAGCCCCAACTTCCAATCATACAGGGACTGGCCTGTATATTAGAGAACCAATGTTCTCCCTTGCACCAACCTGCCACCCTGGTTTCTCTGGTTGCAACCAGATGGAAGCCACAACTCCCTATGTTCAAGCACCTATTTGACCCTCAGAGGACAACAGTCCTCCCTAGCACCTCCCTTCCACCCTGATTATAAAAATTTTCTATAGAAATCTATTACAGTGATATAATGTTCATCATTATATCTGTCTCATCATTGTTTTTCTATCCTTCTCTTCTTTGTTTGCCTCAGTGTCTTACTGCTTGCCTCCTCTTAAGCTTTTTGATCTTCTCCTCTATCTCAGCATGCACGCATCAGCTTCCTCTTGTTTTCCATGATATGCATCTCTGTTCTTTTCTTCTTCTACGCCTCAGTGCCTGCACATCATGCTTTTATACGTATTCATCACTCACAACACTAGCAGCCCCGATCTCTTCTTTCTTCTGCCTTTTTATACTCTCTGTGCATCTTTTGCATGCGTTCAATCCTCCGCCCAATCATCATCGCCATTCTATAGCTTCTCTCGTGGTTATCAATGGTGACCAAATGCCTATAAAAAAGGCATTTCGAGATTTCACATTTCAGGGATGTGGGGATGAGGCATCTCGACTCTCTAAGTCGCGATCTCTGAAACCCTGAAAATGAGCTTAGCTGGACTAGCTCCTTCCTTTCAGGTGACCTCTAGCGATGACCAAATGCCTATTCATAAGGTGTTTCACGGTTTCTCATTTCAACATTCTTGAGATGAAGGGTCTTGGGACTCCAAGTTGTGAACTCCGAAATGGAATATCAATGGTCCACAATTCATGGTGATCGGACGGCTATCCTCTGCCCCTAGGACTTCAGCCTTCGAGATTTTGGGGGAGAGATGAAGCTAAAACTCCCAAAGTCAAATTCCCCAAGTGATGTCACTCTTTCGTCACTCGATGATGTGTCATCAGTCGAGTGGCTGCAACATGTCACTCAGAATTGTGATTTCCAATGGCCTGAAATGAAAAATCAACTTGACACTTGTCCTTGTATGATTGTGCCACGTGTCCTTGCTAACGTAGGCTGCCACCTATCCTTGTTGACGTGGTCTGCCACATTCACCTTCTGGATCTGATAGCCCAGATCTGTCCTCGATCCAATGACTAAGATTATATTGGGATTTCGCATATCACAAGTTTGAGAGGTTAGGGAACCCTATGCCTTTGACCTTTCAGTCAGCAAAATGCCAATTGTTTGCCATGTGTCCTTTGGCTTCAACTGCTAGGATCATTTCGCAATATCGCATTTCACGAGTTCAATGGGTTAGAGCCTTGTGCCTTTGACTTTCCAGTCAGCGAGATGACGATCTTTCTCCATATGTCTTCTTTCATCTATGCGCTCTTCAATCCACGATCGACGACCCTCGGGACTTCTGAATGTGATCCAACGATCACTATCGCTTCTCCTCCTGAGATTCTCCTTCCTGTGTGATCTTTCCATCAATGGCAAGTCTGTACGCTGCCTGTGTTGTCTTCCTATGTTGTTCTTTCCTATAGCTGTTGTTATTGCCATCAATGACAAGCATGCACTCTGCCTGTAAACATGCCAACAATCTCCCCCTTTGGCATTGATGGAAACATTGACTGATTACGCTAATCTGTTTGAACCTCTTCCAGTCTAGTCCACTCCTTTTCTCCCCCTTTGACATCAATGTTAAAGAAAAATACACTCCCCCTGAGCTGTTGCAGTACTTGTTGGAGGTATCAGATATTCAACCAATACAAAACTCCCCCTGATAGGATGGATTCTCTTAGGTGTGAGACGGGATGACTCCTAGCTTCTGACAGAGATATTCAAATGGTGTTTTGGCTAGGGGTTGAGTAAAGATGTTTGCAATTTGTTCTGTGGTTGGGATATAATGCATAGAAACCACAGAGTTGGTTTCCTATTCCTTCAAGAAGTGATACTTAATGGGTATATGTTTGGTCTTGGAGTGAAAGACAGGATTCTTTGACACACTTATGGCACTAGTGTTATCACAATGAATTGGGATCGATGCAGTGTATTTTACCTTCAAGTTTGGAAGTGTTTAAATCATCCATAATACCTGAGTGCAATAAGTAGCAGCAGCAATGTACTATACCTCTGTAGTTGATAAAGAAATATAACCTTTCTTTTTACTCAACCACGCTACTAAAGGATCTCCTAAGAAGAATGCACCTCCACTAGTGTTTTTCCTTTCATCCTTGCAGTTAGCCCAATCAACATTTGAGTAGATTGATAATTGAAAATTATTATTCTTAGGATATCATAGGCCATAGTTCATTGTTTCTTTCAAATATCTGAATATCCTTTTGACAGCTAGTAAGTGACTCTGTTTGGGTGTTGACTGATACCTTCGTACTATTCCAACAACATGCATTATGTCTAGACGAGATGTTGTGATATACAATAGGTTTCCTATCATTGACCTATATGAACTTTGATCAACATATGTGAGTCATCATCCTTGCTTAATTTGCATCCAGTAACCATAGGTATGCCCACAGGTTTATAATCTTCCATTTGAAACCTTTTCAACATTTCTCTTAGACATTTTTCTTGAGAAATGAACATTCCTTCGGACCTCTAAGTAATTTGCAGACCAAGAGAAAATGACAGTTCACTTATCATAGACATTTCAAACTTAGACTCCATGGTAGAAGCAAACCATTGTACCAATGATTCCTTATTACATCTGAAGATGACGTCATCTACATAGACCAACACGATCAACAAATCATTATCCTTTCTTTTGATATATAGATTGTTGTCAGTTGTTCCTCTCTTGAACCCTTTGTCTTGGAGATACGTATCTAGTCTATGATACCAAGCACGAGGGGATTGTTTTAACCCATATAAAGCTTTATTCAACTTGCATACAAAGTCAGGGTTATCATACAGTTCAAAACCCTTTGGTTGTTCCATATAGACTTCTTCTTTTAAATATCCATTTAGAAATGTTGACTTGACATCCATTTGATAGACTTTAAACCTTTTATGACAAGCATAGGCAAGAAATATTTTCATTGCTTCTAGTCATGCTACTGGCACAAATGTTTCATCAAAATCCAGTCCTTCTATTTGAGCATAGCCCTTACAGACCAATCTTTCTTTGTTCCTGACAACTTGTCTCTTCTCATTCATTTTGTTCTTAAAGATCCATTTGGAACCAATGATATTTTTACCTTCAGGTCTAGGAACCATCTCCCACGTATTGTTTTTCTCAATTTGATCAAGTTCATCATTCATGGATTTAACCCAATGGTCATCTTTGATAGCTTCATTAAAATTATTGGGTTACAGCATGGATATGAATGCTATGTGTGATTTTTCGGTGTTTTTGATTATCTTTCTCCTGGTTTGTACACCTTTGTCTTTTTCACCAATTATCTGACTTGCAGGATGATTCTTTTGAGTGATTCTGGAGGAAGAACTTGATGGTGTCTGCTGAATTGAGTCAGTCTGAATATTTGCATCTTCATCTGGCTCAGAGTCTTCTTGTTCTGATTCTTGGACCTATTATGCTTCAACTTCATCTTCATCCTTTGTTGTTGATTCAGTATTGTTCACCTCTCTTACTGGGATTCCTTCATCAACTTTTATGTCAATACAGTCAACCAATCTATGCAGCCTCTTATTATAGAATATGTATCCTTTACTATTTGTAGCATACCCTAAGAAGATGCCTTCATCAACCATGTCATCATACTTTCCAAGGTTCTCATCATTATTCTTTATGTAACACTTACTCCCAAAGACTTTGAAGTGTTTGATTGAAGCATGTCTCTCATACGACAGTTCATAAGGTGTCTTGTCAATGTGTGGTCTGAGGTGAGATTTGTTAAGAACATGGACTGTTGTGTGTATTACTTCTACCCAGTAGGTTTGACCAATGTTCTTCTCATTCATCATTGACCTGGCCATTTGTTGCACTATTCTGTTTTGCCTGTCAACTACTCCATTTTTTTGTGGAGTTCTTGGGATTGTGTATTCTCTCTTGATCGCATGGTTATCACAGAATTCCTTGAACTCACTTGACATAAATTCACCTCCTTTGTTTGATCTTACTGCCTTTAACCTCTTACATGTTTGATTATCAGTTAAAGCCTTAAATATTTTAAATTTCTCAAATGCATCAGCTTTTTCTTTGAGAAAGGCAACCCAAGTAAGTCTGGAGTAATCATCAATGACAAGCATGATGTATTTTTCTTTCCATGTGCCTTCCTATATTGATGGTCCACATAGATCCATATGAACCAGTTGGAGTGGTTTCTCTGTTGAAGTAGAGCTCTTGGATTTAAACTATGTCCTGGTTAGCTTTCCTACTTGTCAGGGTTTACACAAAGAATCTTGTGGCTTTGATATTCTCGGAATATCATGCCTCAAGATTTCTGAGCTTGATTAAGTGGTCAAAGTTTAGATGTCCAAGTCTCCTATGCCATAACCATATCTCATCATGTTTTCTTAGATGACACTCTTCTCTATCTTCTTTTAGCACATATACATTGTTTTATGTCTGTATGCCTTTAGCCACCACTTCTCCTGAGTTTACAGACTTTATCTTCCAGTCCTTGGAAGTGAACACCACTTCACATCCTCTATCACACACTTGACTTACACTGAGAAGATTATGTTTCAGCCCATCTACAAGAAGAACATCCTGGGTTTTTCCTCTTCCATTACTCAGACTCACCATTCCTTTACCCTTGATTTTACCTGGAGCATCATTTCCAAATGTTACGTTTCCTGATTTTCTTTCACTTAGAGAAAGAAACTTCCCTTTATCTCCAGTCATATGTTTGGAGCATCCACTGTCTATATACCAAGGGTTGTTTTGTCTTTGATCTAACAACACTAATCCACACTTGTCACTTTCTTTCTTCTTCCAAACCTTAACATCTTCAGTAGGGGAATTTGAATCTGGTTCATTTTTCTTTAAGCGATAGTCAGCAACTTTATGTCCATAGTTATGATAGATGTAACATTTTGGTTCGTTGAATAAAGGAACATAATGATTGTTATGTTTAACCTGTGTCATTTTTCCATCCATCACATTATTTGCAGTGTGTGATTGTTTGTTACTTGGTTGTCTCATTTTTTGTTGCGGAAGATATCTATTCCTTGAGTAATTTGATTTCTCATATTTAAATCTTAAAGAGCAGTTTACATCTTTGTGACCAAAGTTAGAACAGAAATAACAATATCCAAAGAAAAATCCTTTGTACCTGGAAGATGGTCGTCTTCTTTGAGAAGTTCGATTTCCTCCATCCTGATGATTTCTTTGAACAGAGAGTACATCATTTCTCTGATCTATAGTTTCAGTTCTAGTACCTTTTTTGTTACTCCTTCTGGGCAGTTGATTATCTTCTTTTGTTTCTGCAGGTTGTTTATTGTCAATGGTGGTAGATTTGACAAACTTGATGGATCCTTTGTTGCTTGGTTGATCACTACTTGATCCCTCTTCATAACCGAGACATTTTTTCATCTTTGGTTTTGTTTGCTGATTCAAAATGGTGGCCAATTCATTTGAGGCTTTGATACTTGACAGATTCTAATGATACAAGGCTTGAAACTTCTCTAGCTCTTTCCTAGTTTTCACTACTTCCTTTTCCAGAGCTTCACATCTTTCCTTCTTTTCTGATAATTGTTGTTTCAGAATTTCTTCGATTTTCTTTGCCTCCTCTATTTCCACTTTTAGTAGGACAAAGTCTTCATTAGGTTCTCTGCTACATTTCTTGAACTATATCAACAATTTTTTTTGTTTTCTCTTCTTAATTTTGAGTCTGTCAATCTCATCCAGTGCAATGATCAGTTCTCCTTCCATATCAACCACAACTTCTTCTTCATTAGCATCACTTCCTGTTCTTTTATACTCATAATCCTCTTTGGCCATAAGCATGAAGTCATTTAGTTTATCTTCAATAGAAGATTCATTGTCTTCATCATCTGAAGGATCATCATCATTGTTTACACAAAGACTTTTCTTCTTAAAATTATTCTCTTTAAAGAAATTTTTGTGTTTGTGCTTCTCCTCATCATCATATGTTTGATCCTTTCTTTTGTGAGGACACTTATTTGCAAAGTGACCTATATTACCATGATTTTAGATCATTAGGTTATTCTATAGCAGATACCTTTGGGTTGAACCTATCTGGTAGAGATCTCAAAATTTTCTGAACTAAACAGGGTTCCTCAATTTTTTCACCAAGTGAGTTCATTGCATTTACCAGTTCTTCAACTCTTAGAAAGTACTTTCCAATAGTTTCATCCTCTTTCATCTTCAGCTGTTCAAACTGTACTCTGTAGGTTTGAAGCTTGGCATCCTTTACCTTCTCATTACCCTCATAACTGCTAATGAGTTTTTCCCACATTTCTTTGGTAGTTTCTAAATGCATAAATTTTACAAATTTTGCTTTTGCAAGCCCGCTTAGGATAGCATTCATAGCCTTAGCATTGAAAATGAATTATAGCTTGTCATCCTTATTAGCTAGTACAATTGGCTTTACATAACCAGTCTCTACCACATCCTAGACATCTACACCTAAAGCCATTATGTAGGTTCTCATTCTAACTTTCCAGAAGGCAAAGTTTGTTCCATTAAAAAGAGGGGCCTTCTTGGTTGAAGTTCCTTCGTGACTTGACATGTTTAAGCTCTAGGATCTACCTTTAGATAACAGAGGTTGGCTTTGATACCAATTGTTGACCAACTAAGGGGGGCGGAGGGTGAATCAGTTGTCACTATGCTTAAACAAGTATATCCATTTAAAAAATCATTATTGAACTCTCAATGATGTTCACAATACATAAGCATTAGAGTATTCAACATCAAAGACACACATGTATAATATAGAGACAGATATTCCTGAGGAAACCCATAAAGGGTGAAAACCTCTTCTTCTTTATATGATAAGTAATCTTTACATTCTTTACATTATCATACATATGAGCTCCAACTCATTTTGAGGTTACAACCTCCGTTTTGCAAGCTACAACTTGCTGAGAGCACCAACACTCTAGTTTCTCTAGAACCCACTAGAAGGAAGCACCAACTCCCTGAATGTTCCAACACCAACTGGATGGAAGCACCAACTTCCAGTCATACAGGCACATACCTGTATATTAAAGAACCAATGTTTTCCCTTGCTCCACCCTGTCACCCTGGTTTCTCTGGCTGCAACTAGATGGAAGCCACAACTCCCTGTGTTCAAGCACCCACTAGACCCTCAGAGGACAACAGTCCTCCCTAGCACCTCCCTTCCACCCTGATCATAAAACTTTGCTACAGAAATATATTACAATGATATAATGTTCATAAATGGCTTACTAGTCTCATCACTGTTCTACTATAATTCTCTGCTCTGTCTGCCTCAGTGTCTTACTGCTTGCCTCCTCTTAAGATTTATGATCTTCTCCTCTATCTCAGCATGCACACCTTGGCTTCCTCTTGTTCTCCACGATATGCATCTTTGTTCTTTTCTTCTTCTGTGCCTCAGTGCCTGCACATAATGCTTCTATACGTATTCATCACTCACAACACTAGAAACCATGATCTCTTCTTTATTCTGTCTTTTTATACTCTCTGTGCATATTTTTCATGCATTCAATCCTCTGCCCGATCATCATCACTATTTTATAGATTCTCTCATGGTTATCCACGAGTGATCATCATCACCAGGCATTATGCAGAGATTCCTTACCCTCTCTGGAAGTTGAGACTCTTTGTCTTCTCTTGCACAGTCAAGCTCATCCTCTATGTTGC
Source organism: Picea engelmannii (assembly GCA_009831015.1). Taxonomy (NCBI): domain Eukaryota; kingdom Viridiplantae; phylum Streptophyta; class Pinopsida; order Pinales; family Pinaceae; genus Picea; species Picea engelmannii. Next base: position 168,354 of record ML810310.1, read on the forward strand.
AGTTCCAGGCACCGACACCAGTCCATATGTCAGTCGACTCTATGAAGAGTCTTCACTCCACTGGTAGTGGCTTCAAGACCCTTTGTCTTGTCTTTCTTTCCATCTGATCAGATATTGAGCGTTTTTCATGTAGCAGGCAATCCCTTGTCACATCTCGAAACTTCACGTCGCAATCGTCGAAACAGAGCTTAGTTCTACTAGCTCCTTCCTCTCTCATGACCACCCGCGGTGACCAAGCGCTTATCCATAAAGGGATTTTACAATTCGCATTTCGGGGATTATGTGATGAGTCTCCTTGAATCCTCCACTTTCGATTCCCGAAAAAGGGCCTAGCCAAGCTAGCTCCTTTCCCTCACATAACCATCAGCGGTGACCAAATGCCTATCAAAAATGCATTTCAAGATTTCACATTTCAGGGTTCTGGGGATGAGGCATCTCGACTCTCTAAGTTGTGATCTTTGAAACCCCTAAAAGGAGCTTAACTGGACTAGATCCTTCCTTTCAAGTGACTTATGGTGATGAACAAATTCCTATTCATAAGGCATTTCACGATTTCTCATTTTGGCATTCTTGAGATGAAGGGTCTTGGCACTGCAAGTTGTGAACTCCGAAATGGAGGATCAACGGTCCACAGTCCATGGTGATCGGATGACTATCCTTTGCCCCCAGGACTTCAGCCTTCGGGATTTTGGGGCAGAGATGAAGGTAAAACTCCCAAAGTCAAATTCCACAAGTGATGTCACTCTTGCATCACTCGATGATGTGTCATCAACCGAGTGGCTGTAACGTGTCACTCAGAATTGTGATTTCATATGGCCTGAAATGCCAAACCAACTTGAAATTTGTCCTTGTATGATTGTGCCCCATGTCCTTGTTGATGTAGGCTGCCACCTGTCCTTGCTGACGTGGTCTGCCACATTCACCTCCTGGATCTGACGGCCCAGGTCTGTCCTCAATCCAACGACTGAGATTATACCACGATTTTTCATATCGCGAGTATATCGAGATTTAGGAAAGTTGTCTTCACATCCATCTGGTGCAGCTTCCACTTCATCTTAGCTACAAGAGCTATGATGGTCCTGATCGAAGTCTATCTGGCCATAGGAGTGAATTTCTCTTCATAGTCAATGCCTTCCTTTTGGGAAAATCCACGAGCGACAAATCTTTCTTTATATTTCTCAATACTTCCATCAGCAACATGTTTTATTTTGAAGAGACATTTTGATGATACCACATCCTTACCTTTTGGTCTAGGAACTATTTCCCATACATTGTTCTTTATCATCGATTGGTATTCCTCTGTCATGGCACCTGCCCATTCCTTCTTTTGAATGGCTTCTTCAAAGCATGTAGGCTCCTCATCTGGGAGATCACACATCAAATCCATGTAACTGGAGAATGGCTTGGTCTTTTCACCTGTCTCAAGGTTCCTTCTGGAACACCATACTTCTCTCCATCTTCAATAAACTATCTTGCCAAAGAAGGCTTTCTTTTATGGGAGAAGGTCATTTGAGGAGGTTCTTGAACTTCTGTTACATCATGGTATTTAAGAGTTTCCTCATCAGGGGAAGTTACAACTTCCCTCACTGGTTATGCAGCTCTGGGAACTTCCCTCATAGATTCTGTAATCCTGGGAATTACTGGTTCCTCTTCATATACTTCTTCAAGATGGCATCTTCTTGATTTCTTGAGTGTTGCTTCTTCATCAAAGGTCATGTGCCTACTGATCTCAATGTGGTGGCGACCTGGTATATAGATTTTGAAGGTCTTGGAGACCTCACAATATCCCACAAATATTCCCTTCTTTTCAGAGGATTCCAGCTTGTTTCTCTTCTCTTTCGGAATGTGTATGAAGACTGGGCAGCCAAATATTTTGAGATGTCTTACCTCTGTCTTCTTTCTGGTGAACATCTCTTCCGGGATCTTGAACCCAAGTGCGCTATGGGATAATCAATTATGCACATAAACAATTTCCATAGCTGCTTCTGCCCATAAGCACATAGGAAGATCTTGATCATGGATCATAGTCTTCACAGCTTCCATAATTGTTTTGTT
>ML810310.1:197387-210631 GCA_009831015.1 Picea engelmannii
AATATTGCAAGAAAAAAAAGGGGAGGGGGGGGTTAACATGGTGTTGATAGTAGCATTGTAAACATTGTAAATAGTAGTATTGTTGCATGTTAGATATATCAGTCATGCAAGGGGATATCATTGAAAGTTGTAATAATTGTTAATGCTTATGGACTTGCATTGGTAAGGAAAAAGGTCATGGCTTACCGATGTCAAGGAAACATTGTTTATAATTATCCTAGTTGTAAGGTATTGTTGATTGGGGCTTTGTGTGGTTCTCATCTTACAACATGATGGCAAGATTTGAGTTGAAACATATGACCTTTATTTATTTCAATGTTGTTGTAATTAGAAGGGTGACGATAGGGTCATCTTGCTGTAATGTTAGTATAGTCTCTTGACATCGATAAGACCTACTCAGTGGAATGCCCGGGGTGTTACACATTAAATTACTAGGTGTTCGTATGAGGGTAGTAGTCTTTTAAATAATGTTGAATTTGGGTTGTTGTTGGAGTCCTCTTATCACGCGCCATCCGTCAGGGGCGTATTTGTTCTTCTTATTTACGATGTACTTGTTGTCGTCAGTTGGGTGCTTGGTCTGTTGTGTCGGGAGGGATGTAGACGCCTCCATGTTCCTCAGAACAGTCGCCAGCCCTGAGACCTTAAATGGTTAAAGACGATGGGAAATCGGGCTTGAGCGTTGCTTATGTGTCTTGGAGGTCCTAACCTTGCAGGGTAGGACGGGCGAGAGGTCAGTCGCTTTCCGCAGTCAGTTTTGCTTGTAGTGTGATCATCTTTATGCATGTGTTTACGTATCGTGCGTCCTGGTCATATTCTTATGTTCATCCTAGTTGCGTCGCATCGTCGACAGGTGATGGCGCAGAGTCGAGTAGACTGCAGTTGTCTCATTGTACATACGCACACACACACTAAAAAAAAAAATTTGCACCTATCTCTAGAATGGTTGTCGTAACGAAAGGCGGTTCGTTACATACCCTTAAATGTGCACAAGGGAAAGATATATCTAAAATTAACCATGGAAGACACAAATTAATTATTGGGGCCCTTATATTAGGCTGAGCACCCTACCCCATTCCCTCGTGAACATCCTTTTTTTTAATATTCGAAGGTTGGGGGTTGAACCAAAATATTGTCCCTAAATATAGTGGAGGAGCTCAATAAACATGATATGATTTCAAGTCAATAGACTACTGGGGGGAGGGATACATTGGTTGTTGTTTTGAGGAAGACTTTATCAAATTGGGATTCTTTTTCTATCGATTTTTATGGTCTATCAGGGATTCAAATAACTAGGTGGAATCAGAATATGACTACGATGAATTCCTTTTCCTTTTCCTCAAGTGTGTCTATTGAAGTTTTCATTAAAATTATGGGGATAACACTTATAATGGTTAACGTTTATGGGTCATATCAAGAAATAAAATAGTATTGGGATAGGGTTTTCAATTTCCATTGGATTAAGGATGATAACCTTATTGTGGGGGGACGTAAATTTTAGCATGAATAGAAGAGAAGACTAGGCGGAGGATAGTGGTAGGGTTGATTGTCGATTTTTTCCCCAATATATTGGAATATTATGACCTTGGTGATGTGGCACCAATTAAACTTAATCATGCCTAGGGTAGCAATATAAATGGTAGTGTTGGGGTCCTAAGAAATGTTTGATATATTTGTGGTACATTACTCTTTATTATTGAAGTTTCTTCAATATAGATATTGTATTGATTCGAACGGAGGCTCAAATAACTTCCCTATTTTCCTTGAGCTTAACGCTCATGAGGCCAAGCCTGGTATTCCCATTTAAGTTTTAATTTGGGGTGGTGGGGAGGATTTCATAAAGTTTGTAAAGCATAATTGGAAGGAATTTGAATCAATATTGGACATTCCTATAGGTGGAAATGTTTTATTAACTTCAAAAAATGTGAAGAAGGAGAGATAATGAACTCAAAAAAACAATTTGGAAAAAATGGAAAGATACGTGGAGGAGGTGAGAAAGAGAATAGATTAAGAATATCCCAAGACTAGCAGATTAAAATTTGAGTTATTTGGATCGAATTGGGTGATAATAATACACTGTTATTTCATTCCTTTTACAATCAATATTTAGGAGCTGTAATATCAGGGTGGTATGATGATCAAAGATCTTAAAGGCTTGGAAGAATTGAGGGTCAATCATTTCGAAGGGTTGTTTAAGGAACCCGTGAGGGTTAATTTTGACTCAACATTAAAAAAAAAATCCTATTCTCCAATGATGGTTGATGAGGATATTAATGAGAAATTACAATACAAACCTATGGATAAATAGGAGTTTTTTTTGTTGTCCTACAATATTTATTAAAGACAATATCCTTTGAGCTATTGAATGGTCGATGGATTTCTATTTAGAATTATTTGATTTCTTGGCTGATGAATTATTGAGACTGGTGGAGGAGGAAAGAACTTTTCGAAGATTAGAAAATAGTTTTAATTCCACATTCATCACATCGATACCAAATCAGGATTTCTTGGAGTCCTTTGCTGGATTTCGACCTATTGCCTCCTGCAAATACACAAAGAAGATAATTAAAAAAGTAATAACATTTTTTGGAAAGCCAATTATTACGCCGAAAGGCGTATACCTATTGGAGATGGGCACAATTAATGATCTTTTAATCTTAAATTCCAATCTGATGGTTATGCATTGAAGATGCTGGTATATTCTTAGTCATCCTCCAAAATCAATGGCTCAGATTTATTGTTGATAACTTCTTTGCATTTATAAATGCATCAGTTAACCTGTTTACTTTTTAACATTTACCTAATCATATTAAGAAGTTACTGTAACATCATATGATTGCCACGTTTAATTATTTTTCATCCCTTTGTCAGTGGAGGTTATGTGGTTGAGATGTGGAGAGTTTTCTTCATGCATGGGCCTAGCATTTTTACTGAGTTTTTTTTGATGAAAGAATGTTTTTTATCCGCCATCCGCCATAAGTCTTTCGACGTTCACCAGCCGCAAGTTAGCGGCTGTGATAGTATCTAATTACATTTATAGTTTGATTTTATCAAAGGGAGACAAATTCACGAGGCTATCGATACAACACAATAGAGGTTACATTTTATAAAATTATCTCGCATGCCAACACGAGTAATTAAGCTTGATCTCTTAAAGGAATATGAAAATGCCTCTTAGTTGTATTTGATGATTTTTCTATTACATCATGGGTTCTCCTTTCCTATTGTAAAATGGATCATGTGTTGTGTAAGTGCATCTACTTTTGTAGTCTTGATCATTGGTGTCACTTCTACATTGTTCAAGCCTTGTAGGTGGCTTCAACATGGATTCCCTTTATCACCTTACCTATTCCTTATAGTGTAAAATTGTGTAAGAAAATCTATCTTTGAGGCTAGGAGTTTGAGATAATTATAAGGTATTAAAATTGGAAGATAATATATGTCCCAGCTTCTCTTCATGCATGAAGTTATTTTATTTCTTTTTAGGTCCTATAGAGAAGGTTTATAGGTCTAGTAGATTATTCATTTATTCATTATGGCTACATGGACGGAGGTTAAATGCATTTTTTTTTCTCTATTTAATGTAGATTTGGGTCACGATCAGGTTATTTAAATTGGAAATTGTTTTTCATACTAGCACCTAGATTTGAATGCGAGAGTTAAATATTTATCTTTCAATCTAAAACAAGTTATTTTATGGGAAGGATGATTGGTGGTGCATAGTTTCTAAATTCAAGAAAAATATTAAACATTGTTGCAATTAGTGTCAATCATGTGTGAATAGTTTGGTTCTAGTCAAGTCAATCCTAAAGGCCATACATATTTATTGGCATACTATAGCTCACTTCCAAAACGTATGTTGGAGAAAATCTACAAGTTTTTCTATAACTTCCTTTAGCAAGGTTGCAATGATTTTAAAGGGTCACATTGGTTGAGGTGGAATAAATTGGATATTCCTAAGGCATGGGGGGTGGGGGCTTAAGAATATACATCTATTTGGTATTTCCTTAGTAGAAAAATCCTTATGGTAATTCTTGATAAAGGATGTCCTTTCGAGTAGGATCTTGATCTAGAAGTATATCGCTACAAACTTGTTGGTTTATTGGACTAGAAAATAATACAAATGTATTCAAGATGTATCCAAATAATGGAAGGATTTGAATCTATACTTTATTGTTATAGGATCTCATTTAGCTTCATGGGTGAGTGATGGGACTTAAGTCAGGATTGGAGTGGATGCTATTATGGGTTGTAATTGGGATAAATTTCTTCTCGAGGAATTATTTTTTCATCTAAGATAAAATGGATAATGTCCTTTAATTTAATTAATAAACCTATGGAAATGACCTTGTGGAGAGAAGGCACATTGAACTCATGGGATCTAGCATTGAATGGTGAATTTTTGAGGTATTGGGAGCTTTTTTCTAATAAATTCATATGGCTCATATTATATTATGTCAGAACCCTTATGAACTTATGTGGACCTACAATAAGTTTGGAGGTTGTTATTTGATGGAGCTGGGGTATTACGATTTGTTTACAGTTAGCGATGTCATAGTCTGTTGGTGGTGGAAATATCTATGGAAGGTAAAGGATCCATCAAAAACTAAGTTCCTCATGTGATTTTCACTCTTGGAAATGGTTTTTACTTGGGATCATTTGCAAAGAAGGGGTAAGGTGGGGCATAGCAACTACCCTTTATGTAAGAACCAATAGGAAATAAACTCCCATATTTAACTACATTATTCCTTCTCTATTCAAGTCTAGAAAGAGGAAAGAGATTGAAATAACTCGTGGTTTTTAGCTCATTGTGAGATGGACTTAATGTTGAATCTTATTTTCTCTCTTGGTTCTCACAAAAGGAATTGGAGGTCCTTATAGGAGTGTCTTATCTATTCCTATGGAATACTTGGCTTGCAAGGAATGTCTCTTTCTTTGAAGACACACAACTTCCCTCTTTTAAGGTCTCAGCCCAAGTTATGGGGTTGTTAACTAACAAATTCACTAAGATGAAAGTAAAGAAGAGTAAGCATTTACTTAGAAAGTTATTTAATCTTTTAAATAGACATGGAAAAATAGAGACCTTTCCATGCTTTCTTTTATATAAAAAAAAAACCATATCCATAAACCTAAAAAATTATATCTATAATTTAAAATAAACTCTTTATAAAAGAGTAAAAATAATTACATATCTAATAACATTCTATTTATGTGTATCCATAAATGATTATCTTAATTTAAAAAACAAATTATGTAAATTTTTTAAAATAAAAATTATATAGAAAAAAATATAATGTACACAATAAACAATAATATAGTAGGTATAATTTTAAGGGTTCATATTTATTATAAAATGAATTTTTTTTTGTCAAATCTGGCTAGTTGAGGTGCAATCCCCTTGTTATTTTGAGGGATTAGGAACCCCCAACTGAGGGTTTCTGAGACCACATGCTACTGAAAAGTTAGAGGTAGAAAAAAAAAATGTAAAAAAATTGGTAATTAATGATTTTTAAAATACCAAGCACAAAATGTCTCAAGTTTCTAAAAAAATTCTATAGTTTTCAAAAAAAAAAAAATTTTTAAAGTAAAATAGTTTTATCATGACTACTCATTTCATTAAAAATATTACAAATCTCTAAAAAAAATATAAAAAAATAGTTGAATAAAATTAAACCTTAAAATGCTCAAAGGGAGGAGTTTTTCAACCTTGGTAAAGATTCAATTACTCTCATGAATTATGGGGTACCTTGAGGTAGTGGCTGAACAAAAAAAACCGTAATATTAATTATGTATAAAACTTTATTTAAGGACAAGATATTCTATCTTTTTATCAGAAAATGACTCTCTACGGAGACTCTCGAGGCACTTTGAGGTAGTGGTTGAATGCGTGGTTGCACCCAGATATATTATATTTGATTAGATATCCCTGGATTGTGGTTTCTTTCTAGCAAGTGACCACATTTCTAACAAAAAAAAATAACCCTAAAATTTTCTCCATAAATAACACAGTAACACAATATCATAGAAAAACCTATTCAAAAATATTTGTATTCATTCTATATAAAACTTTATTTAGAGACAGTGTATTTTATTTCTTATCAGAACTTGAGACCAAAGAACCCACACCCTACTTTTCCACATCTCTTTAAAGTTAAGAAACTTACCTTGTTCAATGTCGTGATACTCTTTGAAAAGGACTCTCTCGATAGGGGCACCTTGAGGTAGTGGTCAAGCCTGTAATTGGAAGAAAATATAATATAAGGGTTAAGCTTTGCTTAGGTTATGGTTTCTTAGCCAAATATTGAAATGTTTGACACTTTCAAGTGACATACATTTCTAAAAACAAAATAAAAAATTAACCTTAAAAATTTATCCATACATAACATAATATCATAGAAAATTATATTCCCTAAACATAGCTTACTATATAATTATTCTTATTTCTTCAAAATCCACAGATAAAATGAATCATTTAAAAAATAATTAACACACTTATTCAAAAACAATTTTATTCATTCTTTATAAAACTTTATTCAAAAACCAACTATTCTTTTTTTTTTAATGACAACTTGATACCAAATAACCCAATACCTACTTTTCCACATATGAAACGTATATATCTTTAAAATTAAAAAACTTACCTTGTTCAATGACATAATTCTCATGTGTCCTCTAATTATAGGGAATGCTTGTTCGGCCTCGGTCAGGATAAATAAATGAACCTAGATGGCCTTAGAATGAATAACGTGATAAGAAAATTTTAAAATAATTCTTCTAATAAAATGTCGCCCAACACGAAAATTAATGTCTAAATCTAATTATACTCGTGACAAAATGTTTCTATCCTTATATATATATATATATATATATATATATATATATATATATATATNAAAATAAATAATGATGATAACCTTCATTGATCTTGTAACAAGAAGGGAGTAAGTAATTTAATTGATTCATTAAAATCTATTGGGATAAAATTAAAAAAAGGGGGAATTAATTGTTTTATTATATTATGATAATTTAAAATTTATTAATTAAAAAGGGAGAAGGGAAAAAGTAAGTTTTTACACCTCCCAAATTGAGTTCTAAATGAAAAGGGGAAAGAGTGAAATCTAAAATAATTAGGAAACTAGGAAAATAAGGAAACATAAAAAGAAAAGGGAAAGACAAGGGAAAAAACAAAAAGTCAAACTTAATAAGGTATCTAGTATTTAAGAACTTTCTAATTTAAATTGAACTAGCAAATTAATAATGGGGAAAGTCATTAAAACTTGTAAGAGAATTTGGGGACATCTAGGAGCAATTCTAGGAGTGACTCTAGGTGGGTGAGGTAAATAAGGGTAATTAATTAATTAAAGAAATTAGTTTTTGGAGGAATGAGGGGGATGGGTGACACATGTACGGGGAGGAATTTTTGTGAATTAATTTATTAAACATTAAGTAAAATGGGATTTGGGAAAGTAAGGGACTTCGAAACTCTATATAATGGAGGGAGGAAAATGATGATGGATCTCTTCTGTTTGCGTGACGTTACGCTGCAAAAATATTTACTTGACTGAATTAGCTTGTGGGAGTTGGGATACCCAGCTCGATGAGGATTGGTAGCTTGACCTTGCGAGGCGAGCTAGGAGCTAGATAATTCTCTGGTTAGTGTGCCTGGCCCCTTTCTGACTCGTGGGGCTAAGGGGGAAGAAGAGTACCCCTAGTGTTGTCTGGGAGGTACCGGTGAAGTCTCATTGGTCGGTAAGCGGAAGTTTCACGAAGTGCGTGGGACATCAACTCACGGCAGACGATTAGGCAATGGTATGCTTCATTTATTTCTGTGTGGTAGATTGTTAGTATGGTTTATGATTTCAGTTATGTATGCTTAATCAACTAAAAAATATGATAGTCTTAGTGTTCTAGTTGATGGCTGAATTTTTCCATAGCCTATAGCTCGATGATTGATTGACTCCCATGACCTTCGATTCCCGACATGTCTTGACCTACCTGTGGTGTATTGATTTGTGAAGATTGTGGTTGTTTTTTCCTTTCGTCCCTAGCTCATCAGTCCTCACCTGAGCAGTCGGTCAGGAGCCTGATCTACGGTCGTCACTTCGGCGTTAATAGAACTATGGATCTCAACGCCCTTCTTTTTTGTGCGTGGATGATGAACGAAGGATGTTCCTGTGAGCCATCTACCCCACTTCATTTTCTTGGTTGATTGAGGGTCCTTGCGCCTTATTGTGTTGAGTAAATCCGTCATTGTTATCGTTCCTATTTTCCCAAATTTTTAACTCTGCGTTTTTATTTATTTTGGTGTACTCCTTGCTAGGTGTATTTCTTTGCATTTTTATATAATAAAGGCGTTTTCATTTTTGGATATAATGATCTGGCGATTTGCCATTTTTAAGACAACAGTCCTAGCTTGATTACTTGGTGAATTTGGCCATTTCGTTGTCTGCATTGCGTTTCTTATTTCATTACGATTGACACTGGTTGAGACTGCACTTTTGGCCACTGAATTGTGACTTCGCTTTTCCCCTCTGTTACTCTGGCGATTTGCCATTTTTGACTGAAAACGTTGCATTTTAAGACTGAGATTTTATATAACCACTCAGCTTTAGAACCGCGATTACTTACCCTCTTGATTGCAAGAACTCAACAATGAACTGAGACAACGAATTTGTAAATTGGTTAGCATGACATTTTACTGATATCTAATGTCTAACTGCTTATTACTTAGCTGTAGATAGGTTTCGTGCCTTTTTATTTTTTTTCCTGTGATAACGAATCGTTACCGGAACAATAATCATCTTGCTTTATTTATTTTTTACCGTGGAATGATTTATACAGAGGAGTAAGATGTGCCTATGGCTACGCCTAGCAGCGAGCTAGTTTTCTTTAGTTTTTAGTGTACGTTTTTACCTTCTTTCAAGTTTGCGTTTTTATTTTTATGCAAGTTTGCGTTTTTTCTTTCTTATTATTGTGCCAGAATTTCACCCAACATAATTGACTGCGAATTGCATTGAAAAAACTCACGCCTTGATGTTAAAACTCTTCACTTTTTCTTGATGAAACCTGGCGATTGGGATGTAACCTTCATTTTGTCTTTATTAAAACCTACGAACAGATAGACAACTTTTAGAGGCGGTTATTTATATATATATATATACTCATGGATATGCTTTGGACAGAGTTATACAGGTATAGATGTAGGGTGTAGCGATTCGAATGATGGAATGCCATAACTAGACGACGTTTCATCTTTCCACAACAATCAAGTCTGGACCTTCGCTTTTTGGGGATAACGGTAAATCTAATGGGAGTGACAATGCTTGATAGCATTTGATTGACAATATTCTTGATGGTCTGACCTTGCAGGACAGCCTTGACAGATACTATATTTATTTCTGAATGACATTGATTAAATGACAATGATTCCTTGACTGTAGGAAGCAAGATCTTGAGTATTGACTGGGAATTGATAGCTAAATTGTTAGCCCTTGGATTGCATGCACCCTTGGTGTTTTATGTCCCACTATAGTTACGCCTTACCTTGAAGACTGTAATATCTTCTCCACCCAACAATTTCTTACTTGGTTTTTATCTGCGATATTTATTCTCTCTTTATATCGGTTACTTTAATTTCCTTTATCATACATTGCACCTTGCAATTTCACTCATGGACTGACAAAGATATGTTATAATAATTTTTCCCTTCGGTTTCCCATAGGATAACCTGCTTAACAAGGACCTACAATTTAACTCTACTAAATCTGTTCTTGTTAACCTTGGTAAAAGAAAAGATAAACGACAATACTAGTTGGATAATGAATCTAGTGACCCAACACAACGATTTTAGTATTGGCTAGCGCAACATTTATTTGGTACCATAACAATTTTTGGTTTTAACGCTAATGCACCACCAAGATTTATAAATATCTAATGTATGGCAGTTGGTTAGTATTTAAATGACAAGTTTTGTTGTTGATTTCTAGTTATAGGATGTCTTGTTAGACAAGTTATATTGTTGAGATAATAGGATGGTTGATTAGTTTAGTACACGACTCACACCTAGACAACATGATTAACAATTATGGGTATGGTCGTTGCCGAGTCAATTAATAGCTTGCGCCATTTATTGAGCATTTTCATCTACGTCTAGTCGACCTGTTTCTTGTGGTCATAAGTGTAGTCTTTTGGTCAGCTTTTCGGTCTCCTAGTGCGTGGGATGGTCTTGAGTCTATGGCCTATATAGAATGCATTGTGCCAAGGTTATTGTCACATCCATCACTTGGGGATGTCATGATTCCTAATAGGGGATCATGGTGCACCCTATTGGATAACAACGAATGATAGCTTGGCCGAAGTCGGTGCCTTACTGTGTGAGCGTTGTTGAACGTCGTAAGTTTTCCTTGGCACATGGGTTGAATGCCTTCATGCGTTGGTTTTACATGCATAGAGGTTCTAGTTGTTAGCCATGAGGTTGTTGTGTCGGGGTGAGGAATGTTGTCCTTAGCTGGTAGGCATTGTAGTGTTGTGTGGGACGGGCGGTTGTTTCTCCTTGTCGCCTTATGTAGCTTCCGCCCAGCTGCTCTCATGCTAGTGCATGGATTCATAGTTGTACGTTCCTTGATCGACGTGGTGTGTTCGTCATCAAGCTATGTGGTTCAACTCATGTTGTCATTGCCTTCTTTCCTTAAAAAAAAAACAAAAAAACCACACTTTCTGCTACACTTGTAGTCGTAAAAAAGGGGTCGTTACAATATCTTTGATGACTTGTCCTCAACACATCCAAATAACCTCAAATGTGCCAGTAATGACTTACTTCCAAAAACAAAATTCCTTACGATAATATATTTATTTTCCCATGAAGAAATCTTAATGTTCACCATGTACAACATTGTTGTGAAACCTTGACCTTATTTTTTTAAAGTGGCATGCTCTAACACACTCATTTAATATTCAGAGAATGTATTATTCTAATAGGCCACTCCATTCTTATAAGTTATTAGGAAGTATTTATTTTTTCATCCATTCATCCAAGGAGTTAGGAAGTATTTCTTTGTTTGGATCTCCTACTTTATTCTTTGTTAAAGTAGGCCATATATTTTTTTGTTAGCATTAGTTGGTTCTCTTTTCACTAAAATAACATAGACATTTGGTAGTCTAGAACCACAGGGGACTCAATACCTCCCCGTCTTTCTATATTTCTGCTTCGCCTCCCACCAGTGGTGGGAGGTATCCCTAGTTTTACCACTTCATGAGTTCAACCTTACCACTCCCCTATGAGTGTAGCGATTCTTGGATCAACCTTGGTTTTACCCACCTTGCTAAGAAAAACTGCCTAAAACAACCTGAACATTAGCCCATCATCCTCAGGAATTGGCTCTCAGCAATCAACCACAATGGAAGGACTGAAAACCTACCATATATGGCCTCATTAAAAAAAATTTCATTTGATGAAGCTCAAAAATTGCCCATATTATACAATGCCACTTGGTTGTTGATGATGATCAATCTCCGCTCAAACATTCCCAATTTTGATGGGAAAATGGGAAAAGACTTTGCTAACCATGTCATGAAATTTCACCTATAGTGTTCATCCAACAACATCACTTAAGATTCCATCCGACTGTGGATTTTTTGAAAAAACTTAATTGGTCCCTCAACAAAATGGTATGTATATGAAAAAGAAGGATCCCATGTGACCTTCACATATTTTTCGAAGGATTTGTTAGCCTTATTTCAGTTACCATTACATCATGCCACTGATTTGGAAATCCTTTCATATTTCCGTCAAACTAATTCCACCCATATTATAAATTACGTCCACAAATGTTGTTAATGAATGAGATTGGGTAAAAATGATGTTATCAAGGAACTACTCCTCGATTTTTTCCTCAAGTTGCTTTTTCCCCTCATCATAAAATATGTGGCCACCACCATGTCACAAACTAAAGAATAGGGCATAACCAAATCCCATTACTTTGATTTAGTCTATCCACAATCTGGTTACCTATATATAGTGCTCATTGATGCTCCTCAACCACTACCATACTCATTGTTCATTCAATGAAGGAAAAAGGTTCCAAAGGGACACAAAAGGAACCTCCCAAGGAGGAGGATGAGAGCCCATTTGTTGTCACTATCCTCTATGTTGTTATCAACTTGTCATTTTCCATTTCTATATAATTCTTCCATGTTCATTTTTCTATTTTGTTCCCATACTTGCTATATCATGCTTTCTTTTTTCTTATTTATTGTACATTTTTTCTTATTTATTGTACATGGATGTTTTGTGAATTTGATTTCATTATAAAAAATTGACTATGGTGTTATATCTTCCTATCTAACACTCAATTTATATTTTTTTTCACCCGAGTGGCTAAAGAGACAAAACAAGAAACCTACCCTTAAATGTGCACAAGGGAAAGCTATATCTAAAATTAACCATGGAAGACAAAAATTAATTAATGGGGCCCTTATATTAGGCTGAGCACCCTACCCTACCCCATTCCCTCATCAACATCCTTTCTTTTAATATTCGAAGGTTTCTTTTAATATTCGAAGGTTGGGGTTCGAGCCAAAATATTGTCCCTAAATACACTGGAGGAGCTCAATAAACATGATATGATTTCAATTCGATAGACTACTAGGGGGAGGGATACATTGGTTGTTATTTTGAGGAAGTCTTTATCAAATTAGGATTCTTTTTCTATCGATTTTGATGGTCTATCAGGGATTCTAATAACTAGGTGAAATCATAATATGGCTATGATGAATTCCTTTTCCTTTTCCTCAAGTGTGTCTATTGAAATTTGCATTAAAATTATGGGGATAACACTTACAATGGTTAACGTTTATGGGTCATATCAAGAAATAAAATAGTATTTGGATAGGGTTTTCAATTTCCATTGGATTAAGGATGATAACGTGGGGACCTAAATTTTACCATGAATAGGAGAGAAGTCTAGGAGGAGGATAGTGGTAGGGTTGATTGTCGACTTTTTCCCCCAATATATTGGAATATTATGACCTTGTTGATGTGGCACCAATTAAACTTAATCCTGCCTAGGGTAGCAATATAAATGGTAGGGTGGGGTCCTAAGAAATGTTTGATATATTTGTGGTACATAACTCTTTATTATTGAAGTTTCTTCAATATAGATATTGTATTGATTCGAACGGAGGCTCAAATAACTTCCCTATTTTCCTTGAGCTTAACGCTCATGAGGCCAAGCGTGGTATTCCCATTT
>ML810310.1:219160-255221 GCA_009831015.1 Picea engelmannii
GGACTTGATCTATTGGTGGTCTACTATTGGAAACCATGAAGAATGGATCACACTATATCTATTGTTTCATCATGGAGAGGGACATCTAGAGGAAAGTAACCTCTCTGATATCCATAAAATAAAGTGTAATACTCATTGTCAGCACCATGAAATCTTGTCTCCACATATGTTGATGTGGCTAAAAATAATGTGTACTTTAACAATTGTGAAAATCATAAGGTGAAAATTGTAGCTATAGTGGAAGAGTTCTAAAAGTTGAATCAAGCATGTAAAAAATAGTTGGTGTGATATTAATGTGAATTTGAATGAGATGTCACATTGTTTAATGGTCTCTTGTTTCTTTCATTCTTCTCTCATAGATTAGTGTAGGAAGCATATTCCACACACTTTCTTCCTTTCATTTGGTATCAAATATTGATCTCCTTTCAGACTTTTGGTAGTGGTTTTTAGGTCAAATATGCATTGCCTACCTTGGGGTGGCTTATTCATATCCAAGATCATAAGTATTGGTAGAATCATGCTAATATCTATCATATCTTTCCTTCGGCCCCAATTTGAAAATTGAGGCATTAATTGATGGTAGCATTTTCTCACCATTTTTATTTCCTCCTACTTTACTAGCTTTACCAATAGTGGGTAATATTGTCATTTGCGATGATATGCGAGGTCTTATTCCACACATTTTTCCGACTTCAAAAAATTTACATGATAGATTTTTTTCTTATATTTTATATGTTTAGTTATTATTTAGTGATGGTTAAGATAAGAACCCTTCATATAAAGAGTCGAAATTCAAAGATTGGTGGATTTACTTTAGTGTTTAAATTTTATCTTGTATTTTGCCATGCTCACTATTTTGTCAGAAGCATCTTCTTACAACTAAACAATGAGGAAAACTTTAATGAAAGAATCATATTCGACAATATCTAATATTACTCGAGCCAAAGAGCAAGTTTTGGCGGAAATAACTTTGGATTCCTACTATTACTTGCTACCAGTGTCACATTTCACATGTGACATAACTTGATCCTTTAGTTTTAATTCACTCCATTTACATTGTAGGTTGTGATCAATGCCAACATATCTCCTCTTATTTTGTTTGTTCTAGAAAATGATATATTCAATATAAATAAAGAGGCTAAGTGGGGATTTTTAAATGCAACTTCTAGTTGAAGTGACGAACAGATAAAGTACGAAGCTTTTCTTTCTTTGGATGTGTAATTTTTTGCATCCATTGTTTTGATGATTGTATATTGATAACATGAGCTTCTTTTATTTAAAGGATACCTTGCCATTCAAGGTTGCATACAACCACTTTGTGATCTTCTCTCATTCCCGATTACAAGGATTATAATAGTTTTCGTTGAAGGTCTAGAAAGCATATTAAGAGATGGCAAGGATATATATCACAACTGCATATTTAACAAGTTTTGTTATCTAAAAATAAAGGTAGTGTCCTTTGTTAAAACATTTGAAATGTGCCAACAAAGGTATGTATTGATAGATATGCTTGGATAGATGGAGGTTAAATCAAGGTATATGCATTATTACAAGACAAAACCTATGATGCAGCCCCGCTACTCCCTCGTAGGGATGTGCAACCTCCTTGTCTTGGATATCAAATTCTCAAGTGCAGTGACTCTTTGAAACCTCAATGGTCTCATTCTGTGATTAAACATAGGCCCCCTCAACTTCTTGGTGCAGGTCTGACAACAACCCGTGACCTTCCCTTTATCTTTGTTGTGAAAAATCAGAGTGTCGGGCATTAGCTCCTTTTGTTTTATAAGCCCCCTCTTGATGCTACCTTGGCGATGACCATGCGATTGCAGGCACAACCACAAGTTGTTTAGAGTCAAACTATTTTTTGGGCCCGCAATGCTCCTCCAACTACCACATGTCCTCCTAACAAAACCACGATGTGGATTGCAGCCCACCCTCAATATTTTAAACTCCTCACAACTCATGTCCCCACAATGCTACAGGATTGTCGATATCACGATCTTGATGATATTGTTTATGCCGATGGTTCAGATCTGCACTTTTCCAATCTACGGACTAGATCTGATTCCTGCTCAATGACTTTCCTCTTGATTCTTGTAGCCAGCTGCACTAACCAAGATTTTTCATGTTTTCCTTTTGATAAATGGAAAATTTCCACCACTCTAGGATCTATATAACTATGGCTAGACCCTGAATCAATTAAAATAGTAAAGGCATGGTTGTTAATCATACCTTCCACTTCAATCACGTGCGATTGAAATTCAACTTTCTTGTTGTCCAGGGTTGTGTAAATCCTTGGCATTATATTTCCCATGTCCTCCACCATTTCAGCTTGTTGAACATTGTGGACAACTCTCACTTTATCATTTATGTGGGGGAAATATTTGTACCTATGGTTTTCTTTACAACCCCAACACTCCATAGGTGTCTGTCTTGGCATTTGTCCACCCATTTCATCCTTTCTGGGTTCTCTAAAAGATGGTTTTCCCTGAGGACTGTTTCTAAAAGAGGGTGTCTTAGTTCCCTTCTTCCTCTGATCCATCTTGAATTTATTTTCTTATTCCCAAGCCTTTTGGAAGGTAGGATTTTCTTTTTGTTGTTCATATAAAAATTTCTCCTTCCTTATCATTTCTTCCATGATTTTTGGGTCATCATACTAAATCTTGTCAGCAATGGAAGGTGGAAATCCACTTAGATATATTTGAAGCTTCACAGTCTCATCCTTGATGAACGAAACATACTTCAACAGTTCCAGAAACCTTCATTCATACTCATCAATGTTCATGATGCCTAGCTTGAGTTCAAACAACTCTTTCATCTTTCTGTCATAATATCTCTTAGTCAAATACTTCTTCTCAAAATACCTCTTGAATTATTTCCAAGTGATATCTTTCTCTCTAATGTGATGCACCTGCACAAGATGATCCCACCACATGGATGTCTTTCCCTTCAGTTGATACATTGCAATTCTCTCTTCTGCATGAGAGGAATAATTCTGCAGCTGGAAATATTTCCTCATGCCAAGAAACCATGTTTCAACATATTCCTCCTTCTTATGTTCTCCATCAAACATAGGAGGCTTAATTTTATTCACTTCGTCCTTCAGTTCATCCACTCCAGATCTCCTGTGCTTTCTGGTAGGAGATGGGCTTGAACTACTGTGTTCCCTTCTCTTAAAGCGACTTTGGGAGTGATGATGGTATCTACCATCACTCCTTTATCTTCTCCCCTCAGAAGTTCGGTGACTCCCTATTCTGCTCGAGTAACTCTCCTTATCCAACTTCTTTTATATTATCTTCAAACTCTTTAACAACTTTACGTTGAGTTCACCTTGTCTTTCCTGAGATTTCCTAAGATTTCTTCTATCTTCTCAACGATTTTGGGCATCTTTCTGCAATTTTTCAATGATCTTCCTCAGATTTCCTTCCTTATCTATCCATTTTCTATGCCCATTGGAGTTCGATAATTCAACTCCCAAGTGGATGTCCATTCCTTCTCTTTCATTTTCTAAACTAGAAGCATTTTTTGTCTCTTCCATTTTTTTGCACTCTGTGGAAATTCTAATTGGTTTTGGCACACATCAAACTTCTGCAATCGCAACATGCAGACAACTGAAATTTGTCAGTCCCTCTCTCCTTAACAAATTCCACACATTCAAAACCAATCGGATTTAAGAAAGCCTTTTGATTTCATGAATCTTCCAAGCTCTTCTTGGATCTGTAACTTTCGGGTGATAACCCCCTCTTTCTTAGTCCCCAACCCATGCGATCACGGGCCATGACCAAATGCTAAACTAGTAGGTGCTAGTTGGGCTTTCAGTCTTCAGATATTTAAAAGCACACACAACTATCTCTCGGAGTTCGAATTACTAAACTCGTGAAGTTGAGTTGATCAATGATCCACATTTACCCATCATCCAACGACTAAAATCCACTGTGGTCTTTCTGTCTTCAAAGTTTTCGGGGCTTCGGGTCTTCAGGACTTTGGACTTCGGGACTTAGGACCTTAGGATTTCCCACACTTGTTTCTTCCCAATCTTATGACATCCAAAATTTTGATCTAATTTTCCCTTTAGGCCCATGTAGTACATATTTTACCAACTAAGGCAGTGCCACGTGGCATATATAGGAAGGTCCACATCACCTTTGGCAATGTCATTGGGTCCCACCTGCTCACTTTCTGTTTCAAAGTTTCAAGTGTTGGAAGTTTGTGCATCCGCACATCTCATTTCTCCCGATTGCTGAAATTCTAAGATTATGATCTACCTTCTTCTTGATCCAATGGTCAAGCTCTTATCCTACGATCTACAATGTATATCTTTTCAGGACATTGGAGTTTCATGCATCGTTAGTTCATGCACCAACACATCTCACTTTTCTCAATATTCAAATTGTCGAAAGGTTTCCAGGATAACTCTCCCGCACCTTCTTCAGATTTGACAGTCGTGAGGGATCTGCTTTCCTCTCAAATAGATCCTATGGCTCCAACACTTCTGGTGTTGAGCTCTCTTTCTCCCTGTGGCCATATACCACACCGCATGTGATTTTAATATATCGCTACACCTCATGAGCATTGTAGCACGACCAAGCAACCCCTTTCCACTCAGGAACATTCTAGGGTCCAAAAATTGGTTCTTCCTCACACAAGTTCCAATTGAAATCTCGGGTCTAATGACCACTTATCCGACCCATCTAGGCTCAATGTTGAAACCTTGGGTCGGAACTCAAATTTTGTCTACTTTGACAACAATTCTTTTTGAAACTCTTTCTTCAACTTCCACTAACATGGCCCATCTAGGCTTAGTGTTGTAACCATGGCTCTGATACCATATTGTAACATCCCCGACCATCAACAAGTTGGGCAATGCTACCAAACACAACCTTAACTTAGCCTTTTGAGCTCTGATACCATATTGTAACATCCTCGACCATCAACCCACTTGTTGGGCAATGCTACTACGTGGAACATTTTCATACTTATATATAATATGCATATTAAATATAATTAACAGATTGTTCTAAACAATACAGAGTAAGCACATGATTACTGCTAATATACATCATTAAGGACATTAACAATAATTCATATGCACAACAAAATACATGATGAAATATAAGCATCACAAGCATGCAAAACATAATATTAAGCACAAAATGATACTTATCTTTGAAATTATAGTAATTCCACCAACTACTGAAGACCTTCCATGAAAATCCCAGCCTTAGGCTGTGCTTCTCATCACTCTTAGCAGTAGGTCAATGTCAATCTAGGACTAAGGTCCACCGTGCAGGGAATCCTAGGATAGGAAAGTTCAACGGAGGACACACAGTTACAGAGGAAGGATTCTCTAACAAGAGTCACTTACGCCCACTGCTGATAGACCCTCACTCCCCACATGCCTGTCCCACCCCAAGAGCATACACCTTCATTGTCACCTGGACAATCTTTTGGCTGCTAAAACTCCCTTGGCTTGGGCTTTAGCAACAGATCAGACCGAAGTCTCAGAGCTCTGTGCTAGCTATAGGACCCCTTCTAGGAGTTATCACTTCCTCTACGCACTCTCTCACCTGCAGCAAGTTGCTCACAATCTTGGCAACCTGTTCTTTTGACCAATTTCAACACAATGAGGACACAACAACAAGGCTCAACAACGCAAAGTCAATGGAAACAACCTCACACGGTCAGGAACTATGCAGCCACAATAGTCCACTAGGATAGCACAACATGACTCAGGAAATTTCAGGTTTCTCAACCATGCAACACACGATGGATTCACGGTTCTGGTTTCAGATATGTGTGAGGGTGTACAAATATCCCATGCAAAGACTTAATGGTTCAAGTAAGAATTCCCTATAACAAACACTAAAACATAGGTCGATCATGGACACCCGCGAGTTCAGACGAAGGATGGAGAATGGGAGGTCAAACCCCCAACATAACTCCCTTCTTTGGTTTTAACTGCATGTGCCCAGGTCGACACCTGTCTCCCTGGGGTTGCATGCTCCCCATTTTTCACACATTCCCCCTTCCAGGAACTTAGGATAAAACATAAACATTTACACAGCTTTGGAATAATATTTAATTATTATCCCTAAGGTCTTAAGCTCTTGAGCTTATCCCTTCTCCTAGCCTTTCAACCCCCTCTTCCTTACCCAGACTTTGTGGAAGCTTAGTCCCCTATCATTCATTCATCATGGTTGGTCCACACACAAAGATGTTTTTATATAATATTGTGTATCAATACATGTACAAAAACCAGTCTCTTGGCGTTCAAGACTTAGGCTCTCTAGCCTAATAAACACATAATCCCACCATCTTATATAAACTTGGCTCACCAGCCTATAAAACATAATTAGAATGCATAATGCAATTGGGGCACATCCTTGGGGTATTACAATCCCCTCCCCTTATTTTTGCACTATCCTTAGTGCAAATTTCACACAACATCAACAAGATTTCCAAAATATTCAAAAAGATGTGGGCATTCTTCCTGCATAGCATCTTCCTGCTCCCATATCGCATCCTTAGGACCATACTAGGTCCACTAGACCTTTAAAATTCCTATGGCTTGTTTTCGGATCTGTTTTCTTTTTTGGTCTAATATGCGCACATGATGCACTTGCAGGACACCTACTTGTTCCACCTGGATCACATTCCATTCAATCACATGATTATGATCAGGTGTATATTTCTTAAGTAATGAAACATGAAACACATTATGTATAGTCATGGATGTAGGTAATGCAATCATATATGCAACTAGCCCAATCCTTTCAAGAATTTCAAAAGGCCCACAAAATCTAGCTGCCAACTTGGAATAGTTTCCCAGCCTCAGGGAACTTCTATTGGCTTTTACTTTCATAAAAACATGATCTCTGACTTTAAACTCTCGGTGGTTTCTGTTTTTATCAGCATAACTTTTCTGCCTGCCTTGGGCAACTTTCAAATTCTGCTTAATTTTCATCATTTTCTCTTCCATTTCCTTGAGCAACAATGGCCCAACTACCACTCTATCAGCTGAGTTATTCCATCTTACTAGAGTATTGAACTTTCTACCATAAAGTGCTTCAAATGGGCTCATATTCAATGATTGTTGATACCCATTGTTGTAGGCTAATTCTACCAAGTGTAGGTAGTTTTCCCACTTAGATGGTTTGTCCATCACATACATCCTCAGAATGTCTTCTATCACTCAATTCACCTGCTCTGTCTACCCATTTGAATCAGGATGATAGGCTATAATGAAATTTAGATTCATTCCAAATCCCTTGAATAACCCTTTCCAGAAATTTGAGGTAAATTTTGGGTCTCTATTAGACACAATTGTCTTAGGAATTTCGTGCAATCGTGTGACTTCCTTCATAAAAATATCAGCAACCTTCTCTGTCTTGTGAGTATCCTTTAGCAGAATGAAATGGGAAACTTTCATATGCTTGTCCACCACCACCATAATTGAATCATTTTTCTTTCCTATTTTGGGAAATCCTAGGATGAAATCCATTGTCACCAATTCCCACTTCCAATCAGGAATGGGTAAAGGTTGCAACAATCAAGATGGGTGCCTATTCTCAGCTTTAACCTTTTGTAATTCCATACATCTGGTGATGTATTCTGCAATCTCTTTCTTTATACCTGGCCAAAAGTAATGGCTCTTGATTGCTGCCACAGTCTTCTGATATCCAAGGTGCCCAATATAAGGCACATTATTCATTTATCTTAGAGTCACAAGTTTCAAACCCTGGACATTAGTTACATAAACTCTCTTCTTGTACAGAAGTATTTCATGAGCTTTAACTTATAATCTTCCACTCCTTGCAGTGTCTTATCTTGTTGTAGCTTCACTACCAATTCACTGTACTACAAGTTTGTTCTTGCAGCTTCCAAAACTCTACTCTTTATATCAGTTTGATACATGCTAATGGTTGTAGCATGTAATTCATGTACTCTCCTATTGAGTGCATCAACCACTTTATTCTCCTTCCCTTTGATATGCTTGATATCAAAATCGTATTCACAGAGGAATTCAAACCACCTACTATGCCTAGCGTTCAAGGTTGGTTGATCAAACAAATACTTCAGACCATTATGGTCTATTCTCAATCCAAACCTCCTTCCCATGAGGTAATGTCTCCATTTCCTCAGAGCGTGAACGATGGCCACTAAATCCAAATCATGAGTTGTGTAGTTCCTTTCATTCTCTTTCAAATTTCTGGATTCATAACAAATTACGAATCCATTATGATTGAGGACTCCTCCCATACCTTCTTTGCATGCATCGATGCATACCACAAAATCTTCATTTGGATATGTGATCCTTAGAATTGAATCACTATTCAACAATTGCTTCAATCGTTGAAAGATTTTCTCACAATCTTTTGTCCACTGAAACTTCTTCTCCTTCCTTTGAAAGGAAGTGATAGGGTGAGCTAACCTCTAGAACCCTGCGATGAATCTTCTGTAATAACTAGCTAGACTCACAAAGGATATGAATTCTGTCACATTATTTGGCGTTGACCATTCTCTAATGGCCTCAATCTTTTCTGGACCTACTGCTATCCCATATTTCAAAATAATACTCCCCAAGTAATGGATCTGCTCCTGATAAAATGATGACTTGTTCAACTTGGCATATAGTTGGTGCTCTCTTAGCACCTGCAACACCATCCTAAGATGTCGTACATGCTCTTCCTGTGACTTGGAATATACCAGAATTTCATCTAGGAATACTATGAAGAACTTGTCTAGATAGTCCTTGAACACACCATTCATCAAGCACATAAAAACAACAGGTGTGTTTGACAACCCAAATGACACCACTGTGAACTCATAGTGACCATACCTTGTTCTAAAGGAGATCGTGTTGATGTATTCATCCTTAATTATTACCTGGTGATATCCTGACCTGGGGTCTATATTCGAAAAGATCTTCACATCCTTCAACTGATCTAAGAAGTCATCAATCCTCAATAGTGGATACTTGTTCTTTACACTTACCTTGTTCAATTGTCTAAAATCGATACACAATCTCATTGTTCCATCCTTCTTCTTCACGAATAGAACCGGGGCACCCCAAGGTGACATGCTTGGGAGTTTTTACCCCTTCTTCAGAATCTCCTCAAGCTGCAATTGCAGTTCTTTCAGCTCTAGCGTACTCATTTTGTAAGGAGATTTCGATACTGGAGCTTCTCCAGGCATCAAGTTTACAAAGAAGTCAATATCTGTTTTTGGAGGTAATCCTAGTACCTCCTGAAATACATCTTCAAACTCCTTTAGTATCGTATGATCTCCAATACCTTACACCTTATCCTTGGGTGTTTCCTCCACATGGGCTGCAAATAATTGACAACCTTTCCTGTAGCACTTCTTCAACTGCATTGCTGAGATTTCTCTGATAGCAACAGATCTGGGAATTCCTTGGATTGTTTTATGATTCCCTTCCTCATCCAGACAAGTGAATTCCTTGTTACGACAGTCCAAGATGGCATGGTGCTGGTCCAACCAGTCCATCCCAATTAAATAGTCATAAGAGCCTAAAGGAATAATGTTCAATTCCGCATTCGTGCTCAATCCATTCATGTCGACATGACAAGACTTAACCAACTCACTAACTTTCCTCTTGGTTCCTGTAGCCAACTGCACTAACCAAGATTTTTCACATTTTCTTCTTGATAATTACAAACTTTCCACCACTCTAGGATCTATATATATATATATGGCTAGCCCCTGAATCAATTAAAATATTAAAGGCATGGTTGTTAATCATACCTTCCACTTCAATCATGTGCAACTGAAATTCAACAAGCTTGTTTTCCAGGGCTACGTAAATCCTTGGAATTCTACTACCCATGTCCTCCACTATTTCAACTTGTTGAACATTGTTGATATCTCTCACTTTATCATTTCTATGGGGGAAATATTTGTACCTATGGTTTTCCTTACAACCCCAACACTCCATAGATGTCTGTCTTGGCATTTGTCCACCCATTTCATCCTTTATTGGTTCTCTAAAAGATGGTTGTCCCTAAGGATTGTTTCTGAAAAAGGGTGTCTTAGTTCCCTTCGTCCTCCGATCCATATTGAATTTCTTCTTGTCTTCCCAATCCTTTTGGAAGGTATAGGATTTTCTTTTTGTTGTTCATATAAACATTTCTCCCTCTTTATCGTTTCTTCGATGGTTTTTGGGTCATCATATTGAATCTTGTCACCAATGGAAGGTGGAAATACACTTATATATCTCTGAATCTTCACAGTCTCATCCTTGATGAATGAAACATACTTAAGAAATTATAGAAACCTTCATTCATACTCATCAATGGTCATGCTGCCTAGCTTGAGTTCAAAGAAATATTTCATCTTTCTATCATAATATCTCTTAGTCAAATTCTTCTTCTTGAAATACCTCTTGAATTATTTCCAAGTGATATCTTTCTCTCTAATGTGTTGCACCTGCACAAGTTGATCCCACCATATGGATTCCTTTCCCTTCAATTGATACATTGCAATTCTTCCTTCTGCATGGGAGGAATGATTCTATAGTTGGAAATATTTCCTCATGCCAAGAAACCATGTTTCGACATCTTCCTCCTTCTTATGTTCTCCATCAAATGTAGGAGGCTTAATCTTATTCAGTCCTCCCTTCAGTTCATCCACTCTAGATATCCTGTTCTTTCTAGTAGGAGATGGGCTTGAACTACCATGTGCCCTTCTCTTGGAGTGACTTTGGGAGTGATGATGGTGTCTACCAACACTCCTTGATCTTCTCCCCTCAAAAGTTCGGTGACTCCCTATTTTGCTCGAGTCACTCTCCTTATCCAACTTCTTTTCTATTCTCTCCAAAATCTTTAACAACTTTACGTTGAATTAACCTTGTTTTTCCTAAGTTTTTTTGAGCTTTCTGCTATCTTCTTGTTGAGTTTGGGCATCTTTCTGCAATTTTTCAATGATCTTCCTCAAATTTCCTTCCTTATCTATCTCTTTTTTGTGCCCATTGGAGTTCTATCCTTCAACTCCCAAGTGGACGTCCATTCCTTCTCTTTCATTTTTTGAACTAGAAGAATTTTGTGTCTCTTCCATTTCTTTGCATTCCGTGGAAATTATAATCGGTTCTAACACTCTTCAAATTTCTGCAATCACAATGTGCAGACAAACAGAATTTGTCACGCCCTCTTTCCTTAAAAAATTCCACACATTCAAAACCAATCCGATTTAAGAAAATGTTTCGATTTCACAAATCTTTCGAGATCTACTCAGCTCTGTAAATTTTAGGTGATAACCCCCTCTTTCTTAGTCCCCAACCCATGCGATCACAGGCCGTGACCAAACACTAAACTACTAGGTGTTATTCGGGCTTTCGGTCTTCAGAGATTTCAAAGAACACACAAATATCTCTTGGAGTTTTGATTACCGAACTTGCAAAGTTGAGTGGATCAATGGTCCATGTTTACCCATCATCCAATGGTTGAAATCCACTATGGCCTTTCGGTCATCAAAGTTTATGGGACTTCAGGACTTCAGACCTCAGGACTTCAGGACTTCGAACTTCAGACCTTGAGAGTTCCCACACTTGTTTCTTCCTAATCTTCTGACATCTGAAATTCCAATCTACTTTTCCCTTCGGGCCCATGTAGTACAACTTTTACCAACTAAGGTAGTGGCACATGGAAGATCTAGGAAGGTCCACGTCACCTTCAGTGACATCGTTGGGTCCCACCCTGCTCACTTTTTGTTTTGGAGTTTCGGGCAAAGAAATTTCTTGGATCCGCACATCTCGTTTCTCCCGATTGCGGAAATTCTGAAATTAGGATCTACCTTTTGCTTGATCCAACGATAAAGCTCTTTCATTTCTATCTACGATGTATATATTTTTAGGATATCATAGTTTCAGGCATTGGGAGTTCGTGCACCAACACATCTCTCTTTTCTCGATAGTCGAATCCCCGAAAGGTTTCTAGGATAACTCTCCTATACCTTCTCCAGATCTGACGGTCATGAGGGATCTCCTTTCCTCCTAAACAAATCATATGACTCCAACACTTTTGGTGTTGAGCTCTCTTTCTCCCTGTGCTCATATACCATACTGGTTGTGGTTTTACTATATCGCTACACCTCCTGAGCTTTGTAACATGACCAAGCAACCCCTTTCCACTCAATAAGATTCTAGGGTCCAAAAATTGGTTCTTCCTCACACAACTACCACCTAAAACCTCGGGTGTAATGACCACTTATCCAGCCCATCTAGGCTCAACTTTGAAACCTTGGTTCAGAACTCGAATTTTTTCTACTTCGACAACAATTCTTTCTAAAACTTTTTCTTCAACTTCCACTAACATAGCCCATCCATGCTCAGTGTTGTAACCATGGCTCTGATACCATATTGTAACATCCTCGGACAAAAATAGGTCAGACAATTCTACTAAACAGAACCTTAACTTATCCTTTTGAGATATGATACGATATTATAACATCCCCGACCATCAACCCACTTTCCGAGCAATGCTACTATGTGGAACATTTTCATACTTATATATATATATATATAACATGCATATTAAATCTAATTAACAGATTGTTCTAAACAATACAGAGTAAGCACAAGATTACTGCTAATATACATCATCAAGGACATTAACAATAATTCATATGCACAACATAATACATGATAACATATAAGCATCACAGGCATGCAAAACATAATATTAAGCACAAATTGATACTTATCTTTGAAACTATAGTAATTCCACCAACTACGTGCAGACCTTCTACGAACCTCCTAGCCTTAGACCACTATGCTCATCACTCTCAGTAGTAGGTCACCTCTGAGTTGGGACTAAGCTCCACTGGGTAGGGAATCCTAGGCTAGGCAAGGTCAATGGAGGACACATGGTTACAGAGGAAGGATTCTCTCTGAGGAGTCACTTACACCCATTGTTGATAGACCCTCATTCCCCACATGCCTGTCTCACCCTAGGAGTATACACCTTCATTGTCACCCGGACATTCCTTTGGCTTCTAAACCTCCCTTGCCTTGGGATTCAGCAATAGACCAAACCAGAAGTCTCTGAGCTCTGTGGAAGATACAAGACCACTTCCAGGAGTTCTCACTTCCTCTATGCACTCTCTCACCTGGAGAGAGTTGATCACAAGCTTGGCAACCCGTTCTTTTGACCAATTCCAGCACAGTGAGGACACAACAACAAGGCTCAACAATGCACAATAAAATGGAAGAAACCTCACATGGTTAGGAACTGCGCGACCACAACAACCCACTTGGATAGCACAACACGACTCAGGTAATTTCATGTTTCTCAAACATGCAACACAGGATGGATTCACGGTTTTGGTTTTGGAGATGCATGAGGGTGTATAGAGATCCACGTAGAGACTTAAAGAATCAGGTAAGAATTCCCCAGCACAAACACTAAAACATAAGTCGATCATGGACACCTGTGAGTTCAGAAAGAGGATGGAGAATGGGAGGTCGAACCCCCAACATGGCTCCCTTCTCTGGTTTTAACTGCATGAACCCAAGTCGACACCTGTCTCCCTGGGGTTGCATGCTCTCCATTTTTTACACGTTCCCCCTTCAAGGAACTTAGGATAAAACATAAACATTTACACAACTTTGGAATAATATTTAATTATTATCCCCAAGTTCTTAATCTCTTTATCTTAGCCCTTGTCCCAACCTTTCATCCCCCTCTCCCTTACCAAGACTTTGTGGAATCTTAGTCCCCCATCACTAATTCATCTTAGTTGGTCTACATGTAGAGATGTTTTTATATAATAATATTCATCATTACATGTACAAAAATTAGGGTCTTGGCCTTCAACACTTAGGCTCTTTGGCCTAATAAACACATAAGCCTGCCAACTTATATAAAATTGGCTCACCATCCTATAAAACATAATTAAAATTCATAATTCAATTGGGGCACATCCTTAGGTTATTACACTAAGGCTCGTGCACCTTCCTTTGATCTGACGTTGTCGATCCTCTTCACTGTGATCCAATGACGTAGACCCCTGGCCCTTGGGCCGAGATCTGCTCAGGATCGTTCTAAATCTTCCCTCTTGAGTCTGAATGACTCTTTGATTTTCTCCACAGGGAATCCCTCACACACATGACGGTGTATCCATAGGTCCTTATGAGTATGCTTCGTGTGATCAAACACAAAGAATCACTCAAATATCCTAACCTCAATAATATGATCGTGTCCTTTTCCAAATTGGGATTTTAGGTTTCGCAATATTGCAATTCTTGTTGTCGAGTTTCCTGTCTCTACAACCTTCGAAACCCAAAATGCCAAATTGACGAAACCTTTGGCCGCGTCCTCCTCCATAGCTATATCATGTTCCATGACTCTAGGGTTTTTAAATGAAAAATCCCCTAGCTCCTTGTCATCAGGATTTTCGGTATTTCGAATCCCGAATGACTGAAATCCTAAAATTATTCACTTAACAATTCTTTTCGTGATTCGGGAGTTAGAGTGACCAAGGATTTTGGCTTACACTCTGGACTTACAAACTCCGAATCCCCGAAATGATCTGATGGCTCAAAATAGATCACGATCAACGGTCCATGTTGATTCTTGATACCAAAGTTATGGGTTCATCCTCCCCTACCCACCTTGCATCTTCTTTGAATCCTTCGGTCCTCTTGACTTCAAGAGTTCACCTCAGAGAATTCTGACTGCTTGTTTCCTCCTTGACAACTTCTATGAAATGAACGAGTGTTCTTCCACTGGAACTTAACTTCTACGAGACATTTTCAATCTCTGTCTCCCTTTGAGTACTTTCAAAGGTGTTGACCCCCCTGAGCTTTCACTTGCAACTCAAGTCTCAAAAGTACCCCTGCGCGCACTCCTTGCAATAAACTTTCCAATACTTCTAGGTATTTGATCTTTTGACTCTATGCATCCTCTGCAACAATAGTCCTTAAATATTTAACCTTAGCTGGTAAATTCTAAGGTTTCAACTAGCTTGCGCACACCTTGCACGACTTTTGTGCTCCATATGCACTTCTGCTGGAATGAGAACAACAATATCTCTCCTGATCTTTCTGAGATAAAAATCAAAACCCTTGTCAACGCACACCTTGCGGATGTTTCACTGCACTCCTTGTAGAAACTTCTCTCACTCAGGAAAAGAAACAGTTGAAACTCATTCTCTCTCTTTCTCAGACTACAAACATTCAACATGAAATCATACATACACAACATAGCCTCATAACAAATGCATAACAGAAGAGAATAAAACAACCATAATCATACCATTCACCATGTATAAATAGAAAGCATCATAACTCTATGAAATATGATTCAAAGCTTCATATATTAATTTAAATCTCTTGTACATGGATTCTTCTTTTTAGCTCTCTGCTACATCTCTCTTCTTCTGTGCTGTGTTAATGATACAAATACTACTATGATACAAAGGTGAGGGTGTCTATATCCGTTTTCCCTCTTACTCTTCTAAATTGTCTAATCTATTAATTCAAACCTACCTACTTTCATTAACTGGGCTTAAATGACTTTTACATCGACAGATGAGAGAAAATCGCTCATGATCTGTTTACAACAGCCATATATAAATGCAAGTACACTTCTAGCTACTACATTAATATCCACTTCTTAATCTTTCAAAAACATTTCAAAATGTGCAAAACGTGTGTTGCGCTCCTCCCAGCTAGCTGCTTATGATGCTCCTGCATCCTACTCCCTCACTTGAAAATTTTCATGAACTCCTATTCATGAGCTTGCGCACAGTCTATCCATGTTGTTGAATTTCTACTTCATCTTCCCAACTGGAATCTTCAACTATATGTCCTTTCCACTTGACCAAGTATTCAAAATACTCTTTTCTCCTGGTCTTCATGTTGACTCTCTTGTCAATTATACTTTCCATCTGTCGCTTTTTAGCTACATGCATTTGTTTTGTCCATTGAACCTCTATTTGTTCATCCTCTGTTCCTATTGCTTTAGATCTGTAAGGGTACAAATCCACAACATTGAATATCGGTGAGATTCCGACCCCATTGGGTAAGTCAATCTCATATGCATTTGCCCCAAATTTTCTTATGACCTTGCATGGTCCAATATTTTTCATGTTCAGTTTGTTATATGTTCCTCCAGGGAACCTCTCCTTCCTCAGATGTGCAAGAATCATATCACCAACTTCAAATTTAAGTTCTCACCTGTGTTGATATGCTCTATGCTTGTATTCTTGATTTGAACTCTGCAATCGCTCCTTAAGTTGGCTGTGAAGCTCCTTCATTGATTTTGCAAAGTCCTCTACACTAGCACTTGTGAATTCATTTTGTTCTGAATCTTTCAATTCAGAAACTCCCCTTGGCTGCATTCCATATACAAACTGGAATGGACTCTACCCTGTGCTTCTGTTAAGTGAATCATTATAAGTGAATTCTTCCTATGGAAGAATGTGATTCCATTGACTGTGGTGTTCAGTCACTAAGCTCCTCAACAAATATCCCAATCTTTTGTTCACAACTTCTGTCTGTCCATTCATCCGAGGATGATACGCTGAGCTAAAAGACAAACTTGTCCCCAACTTCTTCCATAAAGTCCTCCAGAAATGTCCCATGAACTTGGTATCTCGATCAGAAACAATACTCCTTGGAAAGCCGTGAAGTCTGACGACTTCCTTGAAAAACAGGTTCGCAACATGAGTTGCGTCGCTGGTTTTTTGGCATGGTATGAAATGTGCCATCTTGGAAAATCTATCGACTACCATAAATATTGAATCATAGCCTCTTTGTGTTCTTGGCAGTCCCAATATGAAATCCATGCTCACTGCATCCCACGACCTTTCTGGTATGGGTAATGGTTGGTATAACCCGGTGTTCTCCCTTTTCCCTTTTGTGTGTTGACAAATCCTGCATCTATCCACAAATTTCTTAACATATTTCCTCATCCCTGGCCAAAAATATGAGCCATTCAACTTTGAGAACATCTTATCATGACCGAAGTGTCCGACCAATCCTCCACTGTGTTTTTCCTTCAGCAGGTTCTCCCTCATGGAGAATTTTGGAATACATAGCTTATTGCCCCTAAATAATAATCCATCATGGATCATATATTCAGTCCATTCGCTTCTATCCCTGAGAACTAAATTCTCAAATGCCTGATACGCTTCCTTAAAATCTGGGTCATCCTTGTACATTTCTTTGATGTTATCAAAACCTAAAGTCTTGACTCTAAATTCCTGCATAAGTAAACATTTCCTGCTCAAAGCATCAACAACTTTGTTAGCAGTTCCAGAAATATGATTAATCACAAAAGTAAAATTCTGCATGAATTCAACCCATTTAACATGTTTTTGGTTCAGCTTCTCCTATTGAGTCACAAATTGTAAAGCATGATTATCGTTGTACAAAACAAACTCTTTAGGAACCAAATAATGTCTCCATTTATTCAGCGCTTGTATGACAACATAAAATTCTTTGTCATATGTTGAGTACTTGATATTTGCTTCATTTAGTTTCTCACTGAAATATGCAATCGACCTATCATCTTGGCTCAAGACCTCTCCAATTGCAAATCCACTCACCTCACACTTGAACTGGAATGTCTTGCTAAAATCTAGCAAAACCAAAATTGGTTGCTCTGTGATCTTCTTCTTCAGCAGATTGAATCTCTTCTCTGCTTCTTCTGTCCAGTGAAAAGATTTGTGTCTTTTCTTCACCGTATCCATCATTTGTGCACTAATTCGACTGAATTTTCAGATGAATTTCCTATAGAAACTTGCCAAACCATGGAAGCTTCGAACTTCAAACACATTTTTTGGAGATGGCCAATTCTTAATCGCATTTACTTTTTATGGATCCATCTTCAACTCATTCGCAGAGATAACAAAACCCAAATAAATGAGTTATTTCCTCATAAATGATGATTTCTTCATATTAATCAACAATTTCTCTTGTTGTAATCTCCTCATCACTGCAGCTAAATGCTTTAAATGCTATGCTTCTGTTTTACTGAAAATTAATATATCGTCAAGATATATAATGACAAATTTCCCAATGAAATCCTTCAAGACTTCATTCATCAACCTCATGAAAGTATTGGGTGCATTTGTTAATCCAAATGGCATGACAAGCCATTCATACAACCCCTCATTCGTCTTGAATGTTGTCTTCCATTCATCACCTTCTCTCATTTGAATCTGATGATACCCGCATTTCAAATCAATTTTTGAAAAAGCTCTTGCTCCACTTAAGAAATCCATCAAGTCATCCATCCTTGGCAATGGAAATCTGTATCTGATGGTAATATTATTGATTTCCCTTGAGTCTGTACACATTATCTAGCCTCCATCTTTCTTTGGGCTGAGTACTGTCGGAACAACGCATGGACTCAAGATTTCTCTAATCAATCCTTTGTCCATTAAGTCCTGGACCTGTCTCTTAACTTCCTCATTCTCCTGAGGCATCAACCTATATGTATCTTTGTTTGGTAAATTTTCTCCAGGTATAAGATCAATGTGATGGATTATACTCCTGATCGGTGGCAATGAACAAGGTAGTTCGTCCACTACTATATCAACAAATTATTCCAGTAATTTCTATATTTCCTCTGGTAAATCATCCACTCTTGTACTGGTCAAAACAATTTTAGGCTTCCTGACCACAATAAATTGTGTTTCTTCCTTCTTATTAACCTCCTTAATAAGTTCCTTCCCACTCATGAGAAGTACAATGTTGCTCATCTCTGGTTTCACTTCTTTACCCTTAATCGGCAGCAACATGTGAGTACTACCATTCTTCTCCAGTGTATATGTGTTCTTTCTCCCATCATGAATCACATTCCTTTCACATTTCCATGGTCTACCCAACAATAGATGACAAACATCCATGGGAATGACATCACATAATATTTCATCCTTGTATCCTCCTATTTTAAATTCAACCAAACAATGTTAAGTAACATTTACCTGATGTCCTTTTTGTAGCCACGAAACTCTGTATGGGCTTGGATGTACAACAGTCTCCAACTCCATATTTTCTACCATCTCTGTAGATATGATATTTTCTGTGCTACCGCTTTCCACTATGAGTTTGCATACTCTATCCTTAGTTTTTCAAGCAATCCTAAACATATTGTTTCTTTGGGATGGGTTCTCTACCTCCTTCTCTGGCTTCAAGAAAAATTTCCTCATCATTAAGGATCCTCCACCCTCAGCATCTTCTACCTCAACATTCCATCCTTGAGCTTCGACAATGTGAGTTTCACCACCATATTTCTTCTTATCTGGACACTCATAGGATTTATGTCTGATTTTCTCATAGAAAAAGCACTTTACTTCACCGCCTTTGCCTCTTCCTCTAGCTCGAGGAAAATTATTTCTATCGGCATACTGCCCTCTCTGTGAGCTTCCCCCTCTCTCATGTTGAGTCTGAGGTTTCTTCTCTTCTTCTTTAGATTTCTAAGTTCTATATTTTGCAATTGTTTTTCCTCTGGATTGACTTCTATCTTGGTCTCTTTGACCTTGTTTTCGGCTCAGCTTCTCTTCAGATTTCAGAGCCATATGATAAGCATATTCTACAGTTCGAATGATCATCATGCTCATCTCATATTGAATGTCATATCGTAGACCATTCATGCATCTGACAACATTTTCATCATCTCTTTCTCGATGACCCGCTTTGATGTTTATCTTGTATAACTCTTCAGTGTATTCTTTCATCGACATCAACTTCTGTCTCAAATTATGCATCCTCTAAAACATAGTGATTTAATAATCCTTGGGTATGAATTTGGCTTTCATCTTTGTAACCATTCGATCCCAGCTCTTGATTTTCTTCTTCCCCTTGCAGCGTCTGTCAGCCTGCAGTTCATCCCACCATAGTGTTGAATGCCCTTTAAGTCTGGTAACGACATGTTTGACCTTCTTGTCTTCCTCGACATCCTCATAGTCGAAGTATTTATCTAGATCTATAATCCAGTCTAGAAGGTCTTCAACATCTAAGTTTCCCTCATACATGGGAATCTCCATCTTTTCTCTGGCACCTATCCTTGCAACAACCTTGAATAGGCGTTCATCCACAACATCTTCGACTACAACTTCTTCTCCTTCATTTCCAACTTCATTTTCACTGTCATCCTCGTTGATATCCCTGGCATCAACTATATGCCTCTATGTTGTCTCCATGGCATCAAGCCTGGCACGTAATTCATGTATTTCTCTTTCCACGGCTGGATTAGGCATTGGCATTGGCTTGTCTCTTCTTCTTGGCAGCATGGATGTAAAATTTTCCTCTTTTCTCTGCTACAGAAAGAAAAGAACTTGTTCTGCGCTCTGATACCAAATTTGATGCAGATCCCCGACCCTTGGGCTGAGATCCACTCAGGATCATTCTAAATCTACACTCTTGAGTCTAATTGACTCTTTGATTTTCCCCATAGGGAATCCCTCACACACATGACGGTGTATCCACGGGTCCTTATGAGTATGCCCCATGTGATCAAACAAAAAGCATCACTCAAACCTCCTGACCTCAATAATATGATTGTTCCCTTTTCCAAATCGAGATTTTGGGTTTCACAATATCGTGATTCCTGTTGTCGAGTTTCCTGTCTCTACAACCTCCGAAACCTGAAATGTCGAATTGTTGAAACCTTTGGCTGCGTCCTCCTCCACAGTTGTATCTTGTTTCATGACTCGAGGGTTTTTCAATGTAAAGGCCACTAGCTCCCTATCATCAAGATCTCTGGTATTCTGAATCCAAAACTACCGAAATCCAAAAATTCTTCACTTAACAATTCTTTTCGCGATTCGGGAGTTAGAGTGACCAGGGATTTTGGCTTAAACTCCGGACTTACAAACTTCGAATCCCCGAAATGATCTGAGGGCTCAAAACAAATCACGATCAATGGTCCACGTTGATTCTTGATACCAAAGTGATGGGTTTGTCCTCCCCTACCCACCTTGCAGCTTCTCTGAATCCTTCGGTCCTAGCAACTTCGGGAGTTCTCCTCAAAGAATTTTGACTGCTCGTTTCCTCCTTGACAACTTCTGTGAAATGAACCAGTGTTATTCTACCAGAAATTAACTTCTACGAGACTTTTTCAATCTCTGTCTCCCTTTGAGTACTTTCAAAGGTGCTAACCCTCCTGATTTTTCACTTGTAACTCAAGTCTCAAAAGGACCCCTGCGTGCACTCCTTGCGGAAGACATTCAAATACTTCTAGGTATTTGATCTTTCGACTCTGTGCATCCTCCGCAACAACAGTCCTTAAATATTTAACCTTAGTTGGTAAATTCTAAGGTTTCAACTAGCCTACACACACCTTGCACGGCTTTTGTGATCTACACTTTTGTTGGAATGAGAACAATGACATCTCTCCTGAGCTTTCTGAGATAAAACTCAGAACCCTTGTCAATGCACACCTTGCGGACGTTTTAGTGCACTCCTTGTAGAAAATTCTCTCACTCAAGAAGAGAAACAATTGAAACTCATTCTCTCTCTTTCTCATACTTCAAACATTCAACATGAAATCATACATGCACAACATAGCCTCATAAAAAATGCATAACAGAAGATAATAAAACAACCATAAGCATACCATTCACCATGTATAAACAGAAAACATCATAACGTCATGAAATCTGATTCAAAGCTTCATATTCTAATTTAAATCTCCTTTACATGGATTCTTCTTTCTAGCTCTCTGCTACAGCTCTCTTCTTTTGTTCTATGCTAATGATACAATTACTATTATGATACAAAGGCGAGGGTGTCTATATCCATTTTCCCTCTTACTCTTCTAAATTGTCTAATCTATTAATTCAAACATACCTACTTTCATTAACTGGACTTAAATGCATTTTACATCAACAGATGAGACAAAATTGTTCATGATCTGTTTACAACAATCAGATATAAATGCAAGTACACTTCTAGCTACTACATTAATATCTACCTCTTAATCTTTCAAAAACATTTCAAAATGTGCAAAATGTGTGTTGCGCTCCTCCCAACTGGTTGCTTACGATTCTCCTGCATCATCCAACGATTTGTGTCACTCCTCCTCTTGAGATTTTGATGTCTCCTCACTTGGAAGATTTATCAGCCTTCAAAGGTTTTGAACCTTTGTTCTTCCTACGAGTTCAACTCCGGGATCTCATCAATAATTTTGAAAGTGCTATCACTCTTGAGATTCTTTCCTTAAAAGGATTTTGATCTCCCACACAAACCTTGCATTCTTAGGATTTTCGAATAACTAAGTTCGAAGGATTTCTTGAAAATAAATTATTCTCACCCGCCTGGTGTTCCTCTCCGTGGGTTCTTCAAAGCTTGGTTTTTGTGCACACCTTGCATCTGGTCTAAGTTTACCTTGTTCTCTATGAACTTCTCTAAGTCACTCCGAGACTCAATCGACACACTCCTTACATTCTATATGCACACTTTGCATACGAGTGTCAGAGGAGAAACAATTGAAACTTGTCCAGCTTTGTCACAAACTCATACAATCAATCTCTCAAACAATCTTTGCATTAAAAAAATGAATTGAACCATACACAAAAAATACAACATTCATTCAATGACACATGAAATGAACACAGTCCAAGGATTTGGGACAATTATGTCTCTTCTATTCATTCATGAAAAAAAAAATACATAAACTTTCTTCTACTCTACTATGTTCTAGTGATCTCTCTGATCTCTATCTCATTCTCTCTATTCTCTATCCATCTATATGTTACAATACAACAATGAAAAAACATCTAAGGACCTACTCCACGAGCTCTCTCTTCCTGTCTAAAAGCTATCCTATCAAACTCAAAGTTGTTACCTGCTTTTTCCTATTACAATAACTACCAGTTATTTCCAGATAGAGTCAACACTCCATATCTGCAATCCCTTACAGTCCTTCATCACTTTACAAACAAGTTACATTTTTAAAATGTTGATTACAAAATATCTCAACAACTGATTTATCTTTGAAATAAATGTTTTATTTGAAACTCTGTCATGTTGAGATGTCATTCTTTTTCCTACACATGTGCGTTGTTGAATTTGAAGGTGATTCTCCTGCATCAAACTCCTCTGGTTAAATTTTTTCATTGACTCATGTCCATGAGCTCCTGCACTTTTTTTCCATGCTTTAAAAGATCATGTTCTATAACCCAGCTGACATATTCCATTAGATGATCTTTCCACTTCACTAAGTATCCAGGATATGTCGTCCTCCTAGTTTTCTTTCCATCCCTCTGTTCATTGATTTTCTCCAGCTAAGGTTTTTCAGTTGTGGGCAATTGATCTTTCCATTGAATTTCTTTTTGATCATTTGATTCTCTTGCTTCATCTCTCCTGTAGGGATACAGATCTGCAATATTGAATATTGGTGATATCCGAACATTTTTCGACAACTCATTTTCATAAGAGTTGGCTGCGAATCTTCTGAGAATATTGCATGGTCCTATCTTTTTCATCTTCAATTTGTTATATGTTCACCTTGGAAACCTTTCTTTTCTCAAATGAGATAAAACTTCATATCTAACTTTGAATTTAACTTCTCTCCTCTTTTGATCAAATCTTCTCTTGTATTTCTGGCTGCAGTCTTGTAGCTTCTCTCTGACTCTATCACGGAGTTTCTACATTTATGTTGCAAAATCGTCTGCTCCATCACTTCTGAACTTATCTTGCTTTAGATATCTCAACTCTGTAATCCCTCTTGGCTGTATACCATACATAATTTCAAATGTAATTTTTCCTGTGCTCTTGTTCACTGCATTGTTGAATGCAAATTCTGCTTGTGCCATAATCTGATCCCATTGCCAACCTTGCTCAGTGACTAAACTTCTTAACAAGTTTTTGATACTCCCATTTACTACTTCAGTCTGTCTATCTGTTTGAGGGTGATATGTTGAACTAAAGGGAAATTTCATCCCCAACCTCTTCCATAGAGTCCTCCAAAAGTGTCCTACAAATTTGGTGTCCCTGTCTAAAACTATGATCCTCGACAATCCATGCAGTCTCACTACTTCTCTGAAAAATAAATTTGCGATGTGTGTAGCATCGTTTGTCTTCTGGCATGGTATTAAATGTGCCATTTTTGAAAATCTGTCCACCACAACAAATATGGAATTGCTCCCTTTCTATGTTCTAGGCAATCCCAAAACAAAATCCATATTGATTGCATCCCATGGCCTCTCTGGAATTGGTAATGTCTGATAAAAACCAGTGTTTTGTTGTCTTCCTTTTGCATACTAACAAATTTTGCATTTGTTCACAAAATGTTTCACTTATTCTTTCATGCTCGACCACTAGTACAAGTTTCTCATCTGTGAAAATGTCTTATAGTGACCAAAATGTCTAGCTAAACCTCTACTATGTTTCTCTTTCAGCAGGTTGTCTCTCATTGAGCACTTTAGTCTTCACAGTTGGATTCCCTTGAATAGTAATCCATCCTGTATCAAATATTCATTCCATGGGCTTCTGTCTCCCAACAAAGGATTTTTTCATCCCTCATAAGCCTCTTTAAAATCTGCATCTTCTCGGTACATCTCCTTAAGGTGTTCGAACACTAAGGTCTCCACTTGGAATTCCTTTACAATCAAACTCCTCCTACTCAAAGCATCTACAACTTTGTTAGTAGTTCCAACAATGTGTTTAATAACAAAAGTAAAAGTATGCATAAATTCTACCCATTTTGCATGTTTTCAATTCAATGTTTCTTGCCTAGTAATAAATTGGAAAGCTTGATTATCACTGTACAAGACAAATTATTTAGGAATTAAATAGTTCCTCCATTTTTTCAAGCTTGAATCATTGCATAAAATTCCTT
This sequence comes from Picea engelmannii, assembly GCA_009831015.1. Lineage (NCBI taxonomy): Eukaryota > Viridiplantae > Streptophyta > Pinopsida > Pinales > Pinaceae > Picea > Picea engelmannii. Next base: position 243,967 of record ML810310.1, read on the forward strand.
GCCATATGTGGAATACTTCTTCTTGGCATCACTCAGTTTCTCAATGAAATAAGAAATTGGCCTATTTCCCTAACTCGGGACTTATCCAATAGCTAATCCGCTTGCATCGCATCTCACCTGAAATGTTTTTTCCAAAATCTGGCAAGACCAGAATTGGATGCTCTGTGATTTTCTCCTTCAACACTTTGAAACTTTTTTCAGCTTCATGTGTCCAACTAAAGGATTTGTGTTTCTTCTTGACAGTGTCCAGCATGGGTGCAAATATACCACTGAAATTTCTGATAAATTTTCTATAACAAATCGCTAACCCATGAAAAATTCTTATCACAAATATGATGCTCGACGATGGCCATTCTATGATCTCTCTCTCTTTTTCTGGGTCCATGTTCAATTCATTTTAAGAGATTACGAAAACCAAATGTATGATTTATTTCTTCATAAAATAATTTTTCTTCATATTTATCAACAATTTCTCTTGTTGCAACCTTTCCATCACTGATGTCAAATGTCTTAAGTGTTATTCCTTTGTCTTACTAAAGATTAGTATGTCATGTAGATATACTATGAAATTTTTTCCTATGAAGTCTTTCAACACTTCATTCATTAACCTCATAAATGTTCTTTGTGCATTTGTCAACCCAAATGGTATGACCAACCATTCAAACAATCCTTCTTTTGTCTTGAATGTTTTTTTCCATTCATCTCCCTCTCTCATCCTTATTTGATGATATCCACCCTTCAAGTCTATCTTAGGAAAATAACTCACTCCACTCAAACAATCCATCAAATTATCCATCCTCGATAAAGGAAATATGTACCTAATGGTTATCTTGTTGATGGCTTTGGAATTTGTACACATTCTCCATCCTCCATATTTCATTGGAATTAACACAGTCGGTACGACGCATGGGCTTAGGCTTTCCTTGACTAACCCTTTCTCCAACAACTCCTGGACTTGATTTTTGACTTTCTCATTCTATCTAGGTGTCAACCTATAAGATTCTTTGTTTAGTAAAATAACTCCTTGAATAAGGTCAATATGATGGCTTATACTCCTAATGGGTGGCAATGAGTGTGGTAACTCATCCACTACTATATCAACAAAGTTTTCTAACAGTTCCTATATTTCTACAGGCAAATGTTTTACAAAAGTATTTGTAAGGATAACTCTAGTCTTCCTCACTAAAACAAACTACATTTTCTTCTCCTTCTTGACTTCATTCAAGATATCCTTCCCACTCATGAGAATTATTCTTGAACTAGATTATCTCTTTTTCTCTTTGTCTTCTATGGGTAACAACATATGTGTCCTACCATTCTTTTCTAGGGTATAAGTATTCTTTCTTCCACCATGAATAACTTTTCAGTCATACTGCCACAACCTTCCCAATAAAATATGACAAACATCCATAGGAATTACATCACATAATATTTCATCCCTATAACCTCCTATTTTAAATTCAACTTGGCATTGTTGACTTACCATTACTTGATGTCCTTTTTGCAACCATGATACCTTGTATGGGTTTGGATGTGCAATTGTCTTCAGCTCCATCTTTTCCACCATCTCTGTGGATACTAGATTGTCAGTTCTCCCGCTACCTATGATCACCTTGCAAACTTTTTCTTTCACGTTGCAAGCATTTATGAACAAAATTGTTCACTGAACTGGTTCCTCTGATTCCTTTTCTAGTTTAAGAAGAATTTTCCTCATCACGAGCTTCCTTCCTCCTTCTGTTGCTTCTACTTCCACATGTTTTTGTTCTTCAACAATGTGTGCTTCTTTGCCTCCTTCTATCTTTCTGTTGAGACATTCACAAGATTTGTGTCCTTCTTTTCCACATGTATAACATTTAACCACACATCCTCTAGCTCTTCCTCTTCCTCTGGAAAAAGATATTCTTCCTCCATATTGTACTTCTTTAGAACTTCCACCTTTCTCTGGGTGACTATGTTGTTTTCCAACTTCAAGCTTCGGCTTTTGGAACTTCTCTCTGCTGCTTCCCTTGCCTCTGCTTGAATTTCCTCCTCTGCTTCATTGTCTTTGCTTCCTGACCAATTTCTCTTCAAAATTCAAGGTTGCTTGATAAGAATCCTCGACTGTACTAATCGACATCATGCTGAATTCCTTTTGTATTTCATATCTCAACCCATTGATATATTTGGCTGTCTTTTCATCCTCATTTTATTTCTGTCCAGCCCTGATTTTTAGTCTGTAAAATTCCTTAGTGTGCTCCTTCACTAATAAGATCCTTTGTTTAAGGTTCTGCAATCTCCTGAACATATTGATTTGATAGTCCTTTAGGATAAATTTGGCCTTCAACTTGGCTACCATCCTATCCCAGTTTTTAATTTTTTGCTTACCATTTCTCTTATGTTCAGCTTGCAATTCATCCCACCATAGCGCTGCATGACCTTTCAGTCTTTTCATTTCATTCTTCACCATCTTTTCTTCTTCGATATCTTCTTAATTGAAGTATTTGTCCATAGAATGTACCCAATCCAACAATTCTTCAACTTTGAAATTTCCTTCATACATTGGTACCTCTATTCTTTCTTTGGATCCTATTTCTGAAAAAAAATTTACTAAGCGATCTTGTGAAGTATCCTCTGCTACATTTTCTTCGACCTCTTCTTCTTCACTCTCAGATTCACTGATATATCTAGCATCTGGTTCTCTCCTCTATGTTGTTTCCATGGCATCTAGTCTCATTTGAAATCGTCTTATTTCTTCTTCAATTTCTACATTTTCTCTGCGCCTTCTGGGTGGCATGATTTCACTGCATCACCTACAAAAAGAAATCAAGTTTTGATACCAAAATGATATCAACTTGCCTCATTTCTCCTTTTGTCTCATGTCTACAAACAAATTCAATATCAGCTCTGATACCACATGATGCAGCCCCCCTACTGCCCGATAGGGCTGTGGGACCTCCCGGTCTAAGATCTTTGATTCTCAAGTCCAATGACTCTCTGAAACCTCAATGGTCTCGTTATGTGATTAAAAAAAAAAACCCTCGACTTCTTGGACCTTCCCTTTCTTCCTTTTGCAAAAACTCAGAGTGTTGGGCATTAGCTCCTTTTGTTTGATAAGCCCCCTCTTGATGTTACCTTCGTGATGACCACACAATTGCAGGTGTGACCACAAGTGGTTTGCAGTCAAAATGATTATTGGGCCCACAATGCTCCTCCAGCCTCCATGTGTCCTCCTGACGAAACCATAATGTGGATTGCAACCCGCCCTCGATATTTTAAGCTCCTCGTAACTCCTATCCCCACAATGCTACGGGATCATTGATCTCATGATCTTGACGATATTGTCTGAACCGACGGTTCAGATTTTCTCTTTTCTAATCTACGGACCAGATCTGCTCCATCTGAATCAATGGTCAAAATCTCTTAGCAATTTCATACTTTGGGAATTTGAAATCGCAAACCCAGCTTCCTTCCATACGTCAATCCTCTAGAGTTGATGGTCTATGGACACCTATCCTCCTCAATCAATGACCCTGCCTTCACTTCGGGTGTTTGACCTTTCAACCCAGATCAACGGTCCAATGGCCCTCTTCTCGGTCGATGCTCGATTTTTCCTCCGGGTCTTCGGAGTTCTGAGATCTCAAATCCCAAAATTTTCCTTTTCCAAAATGATTTTGTCTGAAGGCCATGATCCCCTGACATGTGTCCTCTTGATCCAATGTTCGAGGATTACTTCAAGAATTTACCCAGAGTTCACGAATATAGACATGTACCTATTAAATCCAATGGCTACAAATCACTTTGAAATTTACCCAGAGTTCACGTATTCATGCCACGTCTTCCTTACATCTCACGGTACAGATATTACTTCTAGACTTCGGGTATTCACTCTACGATGATCTTGGTTCTCAAAATGAAAATCCACATCAAATTTTCCCAGAGCTCGAGATCCATTGACAAGTGTCCCTCTACATATCAAGGGCTCATGGTTCTTCAGGTATTCAGGCTTCATATGTTTCAACACTTCAACCTCCTCCTTCCTCTGTAAGTATCCTCCTAGATCCAATGGTCCAGATTCACTCCAACCCTTCGACATTATGCACTTCAGTTGTTTCAAGTTTTAAACTTGTCTTCCTCCCCGGACTCATAGTATCTAACAGTCCAAATACCCTCTAATGATATGATGTTTGGTATTTGCCTTGAACAATCTAATGGCTCATATTTGTTCCTATGATCGGACGATGGATATTCTATTTCGGGATTTCAGAGCTTCGGACTTCAGAAACCTCAAGTTTTAACCCTAATAGGTTATCTCTCCTTTGCGTGCAAAGAGATAAGGCTCGTGTACCTTCCTATGATATGAAGATTATCGATCCTCTTCATTATGATCCAATGATTCGTGTCACTCCTCCTCTTGAGCTTTTGATGTCTTCTCACTTGGAAGATTTATCAACCTTCAAAGGTTTCGAACCTTTGTTCTTCCTACAAGTCTAACTTTGGGATCCCATCAATACTTGTGAAAGTGTTATCTCTCCTAAGATTTTTTCCTTCAAAGTATTTCAATCTCTTACACACACCTTGTGTTCTTGGGATTTTCGAATAACTCAGTTCGAAGAATTTCTTGAAAATAAATTCTTCTCGCCCACATGGAATTCCTCTGCATGGGTTCTTTGAAGCTTGGTTGTTGTGCACACCTTGCACCTGGTCTAAGTTTACCTTGTTCTCTTTGAACTTCTCTGAGTCACTCGGATACTCAATCGATGCACTCCTTGTGTTCAAGATTCACACCTTGCATACGAGTGTCAAAAGAGAAACAATTGAAACTCATCTAGTTTCGTCACAAACTCATACAATCAATATCTGAAACAATATCTGCATGAACAAAATTAAATAAACCATACACACATAATACAACATTGATTCAATCACACATGAAATTAAAACAATCCAAGGATTTGGGACAATTATGTTCGTTCTATTCAATCATGAAAATAAAACTACATAGTCTTTCTTGTACTCTACTCTGTTCTACTGATATCTCTGATCTCTATCTCATTCTCTCTATTCTCTATCCGTCTATCTATTACAATACATGAATGAAAAACTATCTAAGGATCGGCTCCATGAGCTCTCTCGTCCTGTTTGAAATCTATCATATAAAAATCAAAGTTGTTACCTACTTTGTCGTATTACAATAACTACCAGTTATTGCGAGATAGAGTCAACACTCCATATCTTCAATACCTTATAGTCCTTCATGACTTTACAAAAAAGTTACACTTTCAAAATGTTGATTACAAAATATCTCAACAACTGATTAATCTCTGAAGAAAATGTTTGATTTTAAACTTTGTCATGCTGAGATGTCATTCGTTTTCCTCCATGTGTGCATTGTTGACTTTGAAGGCAATGCTCTTGCATCAACCTAATACAAAACTTATTGGATTTTGCGAATAACGGAACACTTATCCCAAAAAACCAACCCAATTAAAATGACGAATCCCATTCCATTACATGATTATGATTAAAAGAATATTATATAACAATCTAATCAAATTTATTTCTTACCTATTTTATTTTTCAAACCAACTGAAAGGATTTTTTTTTTATGATGCATATTTTGATAACAAGGTATTCCCTACTTGATGAACAATACCAAAGTATAATAAATATTATTTTATCTATATGTACAATTCGTCATATAGTAGTGTTCCATTGAATCCTTAGTTATAGGTTTATTAAAACTTTTGAAAAGGAAAATTCTTTCTCTCGCAAATTGGAAGAAATTCTTCCCTCGACATTGACGAAACTTATACCACAATTCTGTTAATAACTTTGGATTCCTATTGTTACTTGCTAAGAGTGTCACATGTAACATAACTTGATCCTTTAGTTTTAATTCACTCCTTTTACATTATAGGTTGTGTTCAATGACAACATATCTCTTCCACTTTTGTTTGTGATAGAAAATGATGAATTCGATATAAAGAAGAAGGTGACCTGGGGAGTTTCAAATGCAACTTCTAGTGGCAGTGACGAACACATAAAGTATGAAGCTTTTCTTTTTTTCAATGTGTAAATTTTTTGCATCCATTGTTTTGATGATGCTAGGTTGATAACATGAGCTTATTTTTTTTAACGGATACCTTTCCATTAGAGGTTGCATACAACAACTTTGTGATCTTCTATTCTTTATGATTCCAAGGATTATAATAGTCTTCCTTAAAGGTGTAGAAAACATATTAAAAGTGGGAAAGGATGAAAAAAATGAAGGTCTCATAGATGATATGTGAGCCAAATTGAGGATGTTGATGGCTTGGATAAGATTGAGCACTTGCAGTCTCATGAAAGTACATCGGTCTATGAAAATGTGGTTAAGATCTTTGAGAATTATTTTTCCGAGGAATATGAGGATGAAATGCTAGCAAATTATGATACACCTTGGACTACTGCTAGTTTTTTCTATAGATCATTAGAGAGAAGTTCCACCTAGTGGTTTTAATTTCATGCAGAAAGATATATTGTTCTCTTATATATTCACTAAATCAAAAAATATATTCACTAAATTAACACTTATTTAGACACTTCACAATAATAATGTGAATCTATGAAAATTTCTATTGTAAACTTTTTTTCGCAATATATCATAGTCTAGTCATATATAATATAGGTGTTAGTAGAAAAGAAATAGAACACTATATTTGGAAAAACTAGGATGAACTACAATAATATGTTGAATTACCTACTATGTAGTTTTATAGGTAATTAAGGACCACATAATCATTGTTGATTAGACACACATTCACTACAATATATAAGAGGATAATCTCTCTTTCGAAATGAAATTAAAACCATTAGGTGGAACTTCTATCTCTTGATATGTACAAAAACCAAAAGTAGTATGAAGTGTATCAGACATTGTTAGCATTTCATCCTCATATTCCTTAGCTAATTAATTCTCAAAGATCTAAACTTCCTTTTCATAGAAATTTGTGTTTTCATGAACCTCAAATGTTCTACCATTTCATCCTCATATTCCTTGGCTAAGTAATTTTTGAAGATCTTAAATTCCTTTTCAGAGACTTGTATTTTCATGATACTGCAATTCAAGCCTATCTGTAACATCCCGCTCTGGCGCATTGAGAAACTTATTATTTGAGGACACTTGCTCGCAAGTGATCTGGACTTTTATGATGTTAGACCTTTATTACTTGATTATGATGCGATTGACAAACGACATGATGTGTTACTATTTGATGTAGACAGGTTCTATTGAATCAGTTTTATTGAGTGTGCATGGTTTTTGACCTTGAGGATGCAGAGGCATCGGTAGAACCCCCCTTGGACTCCGGACTGAGTCAGGGAGTGTGCTTTTGGGTTGATATGTTTACTATGATGTTTCATTTGATTTGATGATTTGATGATGACATTTCTGACATGATTGTTGATGATGCAAGCTGACGATAGCTTTCCGAATAGACTCACATATGGAGTAAAGGGGCCACACACGATTTGCAGAGAGGTTTAGGGAGAGGGGTGGACAGTAGCCCTGCCACCGCCTACTAGCACTCTCGCTGTGGCTCGAACTGTAGGTTAACGATTACCTAGTTCAAGAGGATCCACAATGTCATGAGGGCAGACTACGACAGTCGCTCATGATGATTCTAAGGGGCGCGCAATAAGGCGAGGGGACTTATTCCTTAGAACCCTTAGTCTCCTACAAGTTCACCTGGCGGAGTGTTGACTCCAGGGGTTATAGATGTCTACCAATCAGTTCAGTTGGCGAGTGGCACCCTTGGAGCTCGTGGTGCATCCTGAAGGGCACGTCGCACAAAAGAAACTTAGTTGACAAGTGACACCCTTGGAGCACATGGTGCATCCTGAAGGGCACGTCGCACAAAAGAAATTCGAAAGGCGAGTGGCACCCTTGGAGCACGTGGTGCATCCTGAAGGGCACGTCACAATAATGTGGATGAAGGAGTCAGCCTCAAATAGCCCTAACTCATCAACACCTGAATAAATACTTAAACAATTCCCCTAAGCCGACATCGCCAGTTCAGAATTTGAGCCCTTTGTCAAAAAAAAAAACATAATTCAAGACTATACATTAAATATTCATTCCCCCTATGACTTGCAACCTCCACCTAATCCAAGGAGTTTCCTTCCTTAACTAATACATAAAACAACCCCTCTGTTAATTGAATTCATAAAGTAATTCCTTCCTTAATGGCATACATAAGGCCTTTCCTCATTCCCAGTAATAAGCTTGATAATTTATCTTTTAGTGAAGGTACCACTTCGCCCTAACATAATAATCAAACCTTAACCATATCCTAATAACAATGCCATGATACTCTAGCTCATAATAGCTCTGTCATTCAAATAACATTAGAATTTCATTTCCTACTAGCTAGCATTAACAATACAGGTGCTNATGTGAGTCTTCATAAAGTGTGTAGGGTAAAATAAAGAGATTTAATAAATTAATTCAATTAGGTGGTTGTAAAGTTGAAAAGAAGAAAATTAATTAGTTCACTAATGGGAGTTAAAAGAAAAATATATAGATATATATTTATGATTTTAAAAAATATATATATAATGAAAAGATGCTTAACGCATTTCCCTTTTCGAATTTTCAAAAAATAATAAAAGAAAAAAAAATAAAAGGGGGGAAAACTTAAAAGAAAGAGGATTTAGGGCTTTTGAAAAGAAACCTAAAGGGGATTAGGTCAAAAAGAAGATAAAATAAAGGAGAGGGGGAAAAGAGAGGGGATCTTCTAGGAGATATGGTTATGCTGTCAAAATTGCAACTAGACGGATTGCTTGTAGGAGTTGGGGATTTTCTCAGCTGATAGAGTGCTAGATCTGCCTTGAAGGTGAGCTGGGAAGCTAGGTTACTGTCTGGATTGTGTGTGGCCCCTTTGCGGCTCAGGGGGCTGAGGGGGAAGCAGAGTACCCCTAGCGTTTGGCTGGGAGGTACCAGTGAGTCCTCTACGGTCGACAAGCAGGAGCAGGAGCGGCAGGAGCACAGGATTCATTTGCTGCAAGTGATAAGGGTAGAGGTATGTCATTAGTATTTGGGCGTTATAAATATTTGGGCATTTTTACCTTGCTGCGGGTGTTTATGAGCTGTAGTTTCAATGGTTACTGTGCAAATTTGTAGTTTCCATGGTTATAGTGTAAATCTTGTTTGTAAGCTGTAGTTTCAAGGGTTATTGTGTAAACTTGTAGCTTCAATGGTTATAGTATAAACTTGGTTTATAAGCTGGGTAGTTTGTTTATTATCGACTATTATGCACTGAGAATGTTTTTTAAAAATCATTGCTTTGGACTGCGTAGATTCAGGTTGTTGTTCTGGACTGTGTAAAATTTATTAACTATGGTTCTGGGCGGTGTAAAAATTTATTTAGGGTTCAGTGCTGTGAAAATTTTATGAGTTACTGTGCCGGAATCTTAACCCTTTCTCTTACCTGTGATTTGGCCTTGTTGACACTGAATCTCGGATAAAACCAGCGTGGGCCTCACCCACCTACTACCCTTGACATTTGGTTGAAGCCCATCGAAATTTTTTCTACCTTCAGCAACATTCGCTGTGGTGACATGTGACCGGTTTATTCTTTTAAATCTCTGTGTATTCTTTTTATCCCAGCACAGTGGCTCGCTGTACCTCTATGAAAATGATAAATTCTCTGCGTTGTGGGTTTTAAAACAAAAAAAATAAAAATAAAAACTCCCTGCGTTTTCATAATAAGCTCTCTGCGTTTTGGGTTTACAAGCTCCCTGTGTTTTTATAGATATTTCTACCACATTGACAGTGAAACTTCTCGGCTGGGAGGCTGCGTACCCGGGTCGATCTTCCTGTGTGGTGTGGGGAGGATACCCTACGCTTCCCAGCCACCTAAATTCGGATGTCCCTATTGTATCCTCGCTTTTTGTGTTACCCATTTCAGTGTTTTACACCCACGTGTTTCATCCCTTGAACTCTACGCATGGCCTCACCCCTCTCTGAGGTCATGGGTGCACATCTTCATCTTATGACCCTTGCGCACTGGATGGTCGTTTCGGGTTGATAGGCACACACTGCTGCAGGTCCTTCTGTTGTTTTTAACCTAACCAGGTTAATATTTCACATTTGTTTATGGCTGTGACTTCATCTAATTCGGCTTGCAGTTGCTGTTGATTTAACCATTTCCCTCGTTGATTGCGTACAACTGTTACCTTCTACCTTGACTGAGCTGCGTGGGTAGTGTTGTATTAAACCTTACGTCAAGTGTCCTTGCGTGTTTATTATTAAATTTTGGATTTTAGAGGTCCATTGTGGTTAAAGTTCTTGTAATAGCGTCTTGCTACTGATCGATAGTATTAAATCCTAATCATTGATAGATTTAAAGGGCGCCTTTAGCAATCCAAAACAGCTGGTTGAGCCACCCGTCAGCATGCACGCCCAGCCAAGGCACCATGTCTTCTCTTCACGTGTGTCATCACTCCGTAGGGTTTCCACGTTTAGATTTAATAAATTAGTCTGACTTTTATTATTTTTATTTCCAAAGAGGAATACATTGACTGAGAGGACAGTAGAAGTTTAAGTGTAAATTTAGGAATTGTTTTCGTCGAATTAGAAGAGATGACTTGCCAATACGAAATTTCAATTGTATCCTGATTATCACATGATTTGGTACGATTTTATTTCGCCAGGATCACCCTCGTTATTGGTCTGAAATATTACTGTAAGCTAAAACCTTACCCCATTAAAAAAAAGTGGAAGTTCAGTTACGAAATTACAGGGCGAACAGAATATCAATCATCATTAGTCTAGGATTGGTCCACAATTCTGGAATTAAAAAGTCATTACTGGTTTTTGGTGTTTATCCTCTATTATTTTATCAGTTCGTTAATAGTTCATCGTTTTGTAATAAACGGTCATGATTAGTTCAAGTACAATGCCCAATGGCCATACGGAGAATAGAACATTAGTTTATTAATAGTTAATATTGTTCATTGATTGAAATGTAAGGGGCATTATTAAATTATTACGTTTATCCTCACTGGTTATTAGTTCAATCAATTGTTATGAAAGGTCATATGTAGTAGAAGCACAATGTTAAATCTTTACACGGTGAATAGGGAACCAGCCATTTATTGGTTATTATTGCTTCAGTATTTCTGTAATGAAGAGTCATATTAGTTATCATGTGTAATATTGATTATTTAATTACGAGATCAGTGCATGGGTTAATGGTTCTTGATTAAAACCTAATTTTTAATGGTGTTTTTAATGC
>ML810310.1:268537-294227 GCA_009831015.1 Picea engelmannii
TTGAATTTTCAAATTGGATCCAAAACAAAGATATGATAGATTTCCGCATGCATCTTCCAAATATGTTATCATCTTGCATATGAATAAGCCATCATATTGCATAAGGATAATCCACTAGAGGGTAGGCCAATCATATTTGACCTATTTTACCTGAAAACCACAACCAAATGTCTATGAAAATGAATTGATTGTTTCAATTCATTTTCATAGAATTTTGGTTGTGGTTTTCAGGTCAAATATACATTTCCTACTTTGGGGTGGTTGATCCATATCCAAGATCATAACTATTAGTAGAACACATTATACACTCTATCATATCTTTCCTTTAGCCCCAATTTGAAAATTGAGGCATTAATTGATGCTAGCATTTGATGCTAGCATTTTCTCAAAGTTCATTGAACTTTTGTGGTGAGTATAGTAAACACATAAGAGATGGGAGTTTAAGTGTGTGTGTGTGTGTATAACTAATAAAGTACCATAAATTTTATTATTGGTCTTCACTTAACATGAATTTATAATATTTACACAAATACAAAATGACTATTTGTATTTCAGGCATCCTTCACCATTTGTTGTTCCTCTTGCTTTAAGAGCTTTATGAATAGTGGGTAATATTGTCATTGGTGATGATATGCAGAATGAGGTCTTATTCCACACATTTTTCATACTTCTTCAAAAAATTTACATGATAGATGTTTTTCATATATTCTATATGTTTAGTTGTGATTTAGTTTTGGTTAATATAAGAACCCTTAGTATAAGGAGTCCAAATTCAAACATTGGTGGATTTAATTTACTTTTTAACCTTTTATCTTGTATTTTGTCATGCTCACTCTTTTTTCATTAGAATCTTCATACAACTGATGAGGAAAACCATAATGAAAGAGTGATGTTGGACAATATCTCATATTACTCCATCATATTACTCCAAGAGCCAGAGAGCAGGTTTCAGTGGAAATAACTTTGAATTCACTTTGGATTCCTACTGTTACTTGCTACCAGTGTCACATTTCACATGAAACATAACTTGATCCTTTAGTTTTAACTCACTCCATTTACATTGTAGGTTGTGATCAATGCCAACATATCTCCTCTACTTTTGTTTGTGCTAGAAAATGATGAATTCAATATAAAGAAAGAGGAAACATGGGGAGTTTCAAATGAAACAATATTTTCTTTCTTTTCTTGTGTAATATTTTGCATCCATTGTTTTGATGATGCTAGGTTGATGACAGGAGCTTCTTTTCTTTAACATATACCTTTCCATTCAATATTTCATATAGTCACTTTTGTTGGATCATGTTGTCATTGATGACAATGGTTTGATTACTTGGGAAATTGTTGGATCATGTTTCATTGATGCAAATGGTTTGTTTGATTGATGTCATTTATTGATGTCAAGTAATTTATTGATTGATGATTTTACTTGATGAGAATGATAGATGTCAAAGTGGAAACCAATTGATAAAGATAGATCATTGATATGATGCATATATGAAGATGGATCAATGAGTTGTCATTGATACATGATGGTGTATAGTTTGTTTGATGAAAAGATGACTCATTATTTTCTTATCATGATTGATAAGGTGCACAAATGGATGAACTCCAAAGTGGTCCCCTTATGGTGAAAGTCGTCACGGGAAGATGATTTATGGTTGAGAGGACCCATGCTTGTATGTGGAATAATGAAATGAAGATCAATGAAGTTGTTGGTGAAACTATACTAGATGGATAATGCTTGTCATGTCATTTCAGGTGGTATGTGGAATGTCACATAACTCCTCATGGTTTTAGAGTTATGGCTCTACAAAGTTGAAGGACCCCCATATGAAGGCTTGAAGCCCCCAAGGTCAAAGAAGTCAAAGTGCTTGAGAATAAGAAATGATTATTTAAATAATAAAGAGAAGTGACAAAACCAAGAAGGAATATTTAAATGCTAAAGTATTGGAGAACTTTCTATTCATGGAAAGTGGTTAACCCTAAAATATGGAAAATAGTTTAAGTGACCTAGAAATGGGTTAAGTAACTTAAAAATGGGTTAAGTGACCTAGAAGATTAAAGTATAAATAAGATAGCTATGGTCTCTTGTAGATAATCCTTTGTGTGGATCAATAGAGAGCTTCTTGTGAATATCTTTTGGAGTATTGATGGAGAGCTTCTTGAGCATTTTTGGTGTGGATCTCTTGAGCATGATTGAAGATCTATTATGAGGAAGAGAGCGAGAGGAGGATCTCATGGACACATCAAAGTTTCGGCAATGTCGGAGATCTTGACGGAAAAATTCTCAGAACTTCAAAAACCCTAGTTTCTAAGGTATACGCAGGTTGTTTATGCTTAGGGTGTGTATACATTTAGGTATGCGTGGGCTGTCTGAAGATAGGGAATGTATGGTGGATAAAATGGTGAAGACATGTGTTTGAGATGGTGCCAAGCTCTTGGATGATCAGGTAGGTTCCAGATCTGCATTCCATGGCCTTAGATCTATCACTAAGACACTGGTATGATTACATTATTGTCTTTATGAATACTATTGTTTGATGTGATGGGAATGCTTAGGGAATTCTTGGTATGGCTTCTATGATGTGGTTCATTTTGGTTGATTTGGTAAATGGAGTGATCAATACTCTTGTGATTCAGTGGTGACATGATTGATATGGTATACTAGATGCTTATAAATGTTTGAGATAACATTCATATTGATCTATTGTGGAGAATGAGCAAGCTATTGGAGAGCTTGGAGATGTTGTGACTGGATGTGGGCTAGTTTGGATAGTGGAAGACATAAGAGAAAGTGATTGTAGGTTGCATAGGATCTGAGCATGTGAGACAAAGAAAAACCCTAGTTTCTCAGAAGAATACGCATGTTTCATTATGCACTAGTCACGTGCACATGCAGGCTGTAGTGAGCCAGGGCGCGTACACACATGGGCTGCACTACTGACAGGTCGCGTACCTGTTGACATATTGATATTTGTTGAGGATTGTTGCCTCATCTCAGTTGTTGCTGAGGCTGTAAGCTGAGTCTTGCATTATAGAGTTGGTTCTCTTGTAGAGTTGTACTCTATTAAGTTGTGGTTGATAAACCCTAGATTGTTGTCCATAATAAAAAGAAAAATTGTACATACATCTTGTGTTCTTTGTGTTCCTTGTGGTGATAACTTATTAATGATACGTGTTGCTGATATATGTTCACATCTAACTCGTTATAAATGAAAGCAATGGGTAATGAATAAATGTTGAACGTTAACTAAGGATTTTTGTGTAAAGAGGAAAGTTTTGGGAAAAAGAGCCCCACACTCATTCACCCCCCCCTCTAAGTGTGGTAGGTGTGTCCAACAACTTTGCGATCTTTTATGCTTCCTCATTCCAAGGATTATAATAGTCTTCCTTGAAGGTCCAGAAAACATATTAAGAACAAGCAAGGATATATATCACAATTGTAGACTTAACAGGTTCTCTTCTCTAAAAATAGAGGTAGTGTAATTTGTTAAAACATCTTAAATGTGCCAACCAAGGTATGTATTGATAGATATCCTTGGATAGATGAAAGTTAAATCGAGGCATCTGCGTTATTACAAGACATAACATAATGCAAAACTTACTGGATTTTACGAATAACCAAACACTTAACCCAAAAAATACCAACCCAATTAAAATGAAGAATCCCATCCTATTATAGTCGTATGCATAAAAGTTATGATGCATATTTTGATAGCAAGGTATTCCCTACTCGATGAACAGTATGAAAGTATAAAAAATATTCTTTTATCAATATCTAAAATTCACCCTATAGTAGTGATCCATTCAGTCCTTAGTTATAAGGTTATTACAACTTTTGAAAAAGAAAAGGTTTTCTCTGGAGAATTGGAGCAAATTCTTCCCTTGGCATTGATGAAACTTATACCACAATTACGTTAATAACTTTAGAGTCCTATTTGTTAGAATTGTAATTGTGGAAAACACAATTCACATATGATAATTAACAATAATACATATAAGAAACACAGGGATTTCACGTGGTTCACCCAAATGTTGGGCTATGTCCACCAAACATAGGCATCGATTTTATTATTATTCAGATCATGGAGATTACAACAGACTAACAAGTTCTCACTATGTCTCTCTCGCATTTGCCTCTATGGGATTACATGAATTTATATACATTCACAAGAAACTGATTATTAAATGCAATCCCTATCCTTATTCTAACTTGGTCTATTTGGTTATAACCAACCCAGAATAATAGGATCCAAATCCATCCTTGGAGGAATTCGTTGTCACCAAATACCAACAATCTCCACCTTGACAACAATTAACTTGATACCTTTCTCCTTCCTTTTGTTCATCACCTTTTCTACAAGCCAAGAGAAGCCAAGCACCACTGCAACTTCTCTAATACAACTGGTTTCATGATCTCGTCTGTGTAACTTGCACAAGTTTGGATTTCCTGAGGGGTCAGTCCACCTCCAAAATGTCTTCCACAACTGTGTTGTGAGACATATTTAGTGATAGATCTCCTCCTATCCAAAAAACCTGTAAAATATGCATTACAATTATCACAAACCATCTCAGTGTAACCATTATAGATGACATTTTTTCTTCTCAAACACTGAAGAAACCATTTCACTACAACACCCTAATCTGTCACGTATCTAACAACATCATTATCATGTGAAACATCTCGTCTTAACCATTTCTTCACATACGACATGCCTCCGACTAAACTTACACGAGACATAACCTTTTCTTATTTATAGACATGACCTATGCTTGAAGAAAACTTATAATGGAAAGAAAGAGAGATAAAAAATGGTTTTACAATGTTCATACTAAACTCCAACCACAACTTACCATTTCCATCTATGTATACTTCCATGCCCATAATTTTTTTTGTTGCTCCTTGATCCCTCATCTTAATTGTCCCATCCACCTGAGTCATTTTTTTACTGATTTTATCCATGCTTTGGCTTTCATCGAGCATATCATCAGAAAATAAAATCAAGATAGTGAATGTAGTATAAAATATATAGTCATTCCTACACTTTGAAAAATTATGACTCACTATGAAGGATTCAAACATCTTGTATATTTGCATGGGTACCAATAGGCCATACAATGAATGTTCTGACATACAAACAAATTTACCGTTGCGATATTGAATCCACCCTTTTGGCTATTCCATACATACTATATCTCTGTCAATGATGAACTTGTCAGAAGTATGATCCCACACACAACATCCCTTTATACCACCATCATAACTTGCAGAGATATAAAACAAGTAGGAATTCAGAAACAAAGATTTTAAGTCTCAAAATGATTTACTACTTAACAATACGTGCAATTATTTATTTCTCTTATGACCTTGATTCTTTTTCCATAAACAAGAAGATACATCTATCACTTCATAAGATGCTTCAATACTCCCTTCTAGATTATAAAGGTTATCAACCTTTGTTTCCTTCATCACTAATAAACTACCTTTTGACAATATGAGTGCTCCACCTTGACCTGTATATTTATACCCACAAGAAGCCAACACTCCCAAAGAAATCAAATTTGATTTAAGCTCAGGCACATTTCTAACATCTGTTAATTCCCTAACAATACCATCGAACATCTCGATTCTAATATTGCCCACCACAACAGTTTTACAAGGAATACCATTTCCCATAAACACTACACCCTCATCAACACATTGGCAATAAATGAACCAATTTCTATGTGAGCACATGTGGTGGGAGGAACCTTAATCTAATTGCCAGTATTCTTGATATTGTGAATTACTAGAAAGAAATAAAAATTGATCAGTCATACTTGAATTTGTTACACCCAAATTTGTTTCCTTCATGGAGTTTTCCTCATATTCCTTTCTCTTCCAGCAATGTTTAATGAGATGTCATGTTTTTCCACAGTACGAACATTTTTCTTTACCCTTTCTATGTATTGACTTAGATTGAGAAAAACTTCTCTCATTTTTCTCTTTAGTTCGACCTCTGACCAGCATCGCTTATGAAGTTGAGGTTTATTTACTAGATTTTCTGCTCATCTCCTCAGCCAACAAAGCTACCACAACAGAGTCATAATCTAAAATATCTATTGAGCTAAAGCTAATAGAGGTGACTAGATTATCCCAAGACTCAGGCAATGAACACAATAGTGTAATAGCCTTATCTTCATCTTCGAATTTAACTTCCATACTAGTCAATTGAACTATAAGGGTATTAAAGGTATTTAAATGATCAACAATTTTGGTACCTTCTTTCATCCGCAAACTGTACATCCATCTCTTCAAGTAGATTATGCTCGTCAAGGACTTCATCATATACAAGTTGTCCAACTTGCTCCATAAGCCTAATGTTGTATCATCTCCTACGTTATTAAACAACACATCATCCACCAGAGATAAACGAATGGTACTAAGAGATTTCACATCTAGATATTTCGATTCCCATCTCGTCATGGCTGTTGGTTTCTTTGACTTGCATGCCAATGTTTTTTTCAACCCTTGTTGCACCAGTAAATCCCGCATCTTAAGCTTCCATATTTCAAAGTTGCTTTTATCGATGAACTTTTCAACTTCAAACTTCCAACTCTACATCTTAGACATTAGTACAAAATCTACTAATATCCACTGCTTATAAAACCCAAGGCCTTTTGAAAAACAATGTGGAGGAATAATCTTAATGTTGAACAATAATTTAAAAAAGATTTAATCCAAAAAACATTTTAATAATATATAAAAAGGTTTAGTAAAAAAATTTATAAAGAAAAAGTTTTACTTTTTAAAAACATCCACCTTTTATAAGCATTCACCTTTATACCTTTTACATAATCCTTTTATTCCATAAATTTTTTTTACTTTATTCACCCACGTGACTTGTTCACATATTATGCACACAATATAAAAAACCTTTAATATTTTCAAAGGTCAAAAAATAATATATGCAAATTACTTCAAGATCGTAAATTTTGATTTAAAGGGAGACATCACACCTCACGCTACCACTGGAGTGTGGTGAGTCCGCACCTCCCGATACACTTGGAGTGCGACGATCTTGAAATATCTATGCATTGTTCCTCTTCCTCAACCACAGCGATTTCAGTATTTTTGCATGAACGTAAGCTTGAGTAATAAGACGTTGCACCTTTCGAGAGGAGGGACCTGTGGCAATGTAGTAATCGATGCACCTCACAAAGATGTTTTTTCTCCTCCAAAATTTGATGCCCTCTCCTCCAACCAACTCAAATACCACTTGTTTGAATTGCAAATGTGGAAAACACAATTCACATATGATAATTAACAATCATACAGATAAGAAACACAGGGATTTCACGTGTTTCACCCAAACATTGGGTTACATCCACCAAGAATAGGCATCGATTTTCTTCGTCTTATTATTCATATCATGGAGATTACAATAGGCTAGCAAGTTCTGACTCTATCTCTCTCTCATTTTCCACTACTGGCTTACATGAATTTATATACATTCACAAGAAACTAATTATTAAATGCAATCCCTATACATATTCTAACTTGGTCTATTTGGTTGTAACCAACGCATAATAATAGGATCCAAATCCATCGTTCAAGGAATTCTTTGTCACCAAATCCCAACACTATTGTTACTTGTTACCAGTGCCACATTTAGCATGTAACATAACTTGAGATTTAGTTTTAATTCACTCCATTTACATTGTAGGTTGTGTTCAATACCAACATATCTCCTCCACTTTTGTTTGTTCTAGAAAATGATGAATTCGATATAAAGAAAGAGGTGTCCTGGGGAGTTTCAAATGAAACTTCTAGTGGAAGTGATGAACATATAAAGTATGAAGATTTTCTTTTGTTGCATGTGGAATTTTTTGCATCCATTGTTTTGATGATGCTAGGTTGATAACATGAGCTTCTTTTATTTAAGGTATACCTTTCCATTAAAGGTTGCATACAACCCCTTTGTGATCTTCTAGCCTTCCTAATTCCAAGGATTATAATAGTATTCATTAAAGGTCTAGAAAACATATTAAGAGTTGGTAAGGATGAAAAAAATGCAGGTCTCATAGATGCTAATGTCTATGTGAGCCAAATTGAGGATGTTGGTGGCTTGGATAAGATGGAAAACTTGCAGACTCATGAAAACACATAGTTCTATGAAAAGGAGGTTAAGATCTTTGAGGATTATTTTGTTGAGGAATATGAGGATGAAATGCTAGCAACTTCTGATACACCTTGGACTATTGTTGTTTTTACTACAGATCATCAGAGAGAAGTTCCACCTAGTGGTTCTAATTTCATGTAGAAATAGATATCATCCTCTTATATATTGTAGGAAATGTGTGTCTAATCATCAAGAATTATGTGGTCCTTAATTACTTATAAAATTACATGGAAGATAATTCAATAGACTATTGTAGTTGGTCATTTTTTTTTCCAAAATATAGTATACTACTTGTTTCCTCCTAACACCTATCTTATATATGACTAGGTTATGATACATTTTGGAATGTAATATGGAAGTAAGGGTTGAAAGTAACAATTCCTTTTGAATCATAGATGATATTATGTTTATTCTCTAAGCATGGTATTGATTTTTTTTCCTCTGGAAGAAACTTTATGGATAGTGATATGGGCACCTTATAATTGTAATTTTTTTTCTTCTTCAATAAGAATTGCATTTGTTTTCTAGAAAAAAAAAGAAAATAATAATTTAAACAAAAATTAACTTAAAAAATCATTAAGTAAATAAGAGAACATTATATATATGAAATTTAAATCTTTATGGTGTTTAAACCAAGGTTTACAATAAATGACACCAAGATCGGGTGAAAACTGACGTGGAGAGCCATGATTATGAGATAGATGGTAGTAGAATGATATATGAGGACAACACAAATAATTTATTTTGATCACGTATTCCCCTACAACATTCTCTATCCATTCAAACTAGTCTGGTCCTTCTTCTCCTTGATTTGATCCCTGCTTGAGAGAAAACAATGCATAGATGACATTGGAGGTGATGTAAGCATTCATGTCAAGAGGATATCGATATGATGATGAGCATGCTTCCCTTAATGAATACCTGACATGTTTGGCCTTGTACTGGCCTTCGTTACTACTAAGTGTGGGGAGAAGTTGTTAAACATAGGTAAGCATCTGTCTTGGGTTGTTTTCCGTTTCTCTTTCTGAAAGAGTCTAGAAGGATTTGGATCTTTGTGCCTGATCTCCTGTCATCCTCAGTCATGTCATGCTAGAAATTTTGTAGGTTGTAATGTGGCGGTCCATTGCAACATCTCTATCGGCTCTGTTGCTAAAGAATCCATCCATTAGAGGAGGATGTGAAGCTAATTATGGATTATTAGGAGGATGATGTTATGGATATGCATTTAGAGAAATAATCCCCGATATGTTTTTTAATAGAAACAGGGACACTAAATTCCACGTCACTGTGAAGTTATTTTGACATGCAAAAACCATGGTGGATTAGGGGATGCTTCTTAAGGAGCAAGATTAGAAGAAATTCAGGCAAGGAATCGAGGATCTTGAGGGCCAGAACAAGATATTATTAACAATGGTATGCTAGCTGGTAAAACACAATGGAGGCTCTGTATAGTTGGCTTGGGATAGTGGGCTACCTTCGGGATCTGCCAGAACAAGATATTATTAACAATGGTATGCTAGCTGGTAAAACACAATGGAGGCCCTGTGTAGTTGGCTCGGGAGAGTGGGCTACCTTCGAGATCTGTCTGTCTCCTTGACCTATTGGAATAGATGTGATTCTATCCAAGGATTTTGTAACGTCCCTAACCATCAACCCCACTGTCAAGAAACGCTAATATGTGGAAGATTATCATACATACATACATACATACATACATACATACATACATACATACATACATATATATATATATATATATATAACATGAATATTAAATCAAATTAACTCATTTAACATAGAGTTACTTCCATCATATAGACTTAAATATAATTAACAATAAATATCATTGCAACATAATACATGATAATATTTCAAGCATCACAAACATGCATTTTAATTGAAATTAAATACATAATGATACTTATCTTTCAAACTATAGTAACTCCACCAACTACATTTTGAATTTCCACGAATCTCCCAGCCTTAGACCACGCTGCTCATCAGTGGGTCACCCCCGAGCTGGGACTAAGCTCCACTCAAGGAAAGGGAATCCTAGACTATGATGAGTTTATAGGAAAATTGCACAGAGCAACCAGAAGGATTCTCTCGAGGAACCTTCTTATGTCCACTACTCACGGACTCTCATTCCCCACATGCTAGTTCCAGCCAGGAGCATACACCTTCACAAGAATAGTCCATCGATTGCTTCACCTCCCTCTCTGAGCCTTGACAATAGGATGGATAAGGAATTCTTAGAGCTCTGTACATGGTGTTGGACTCTCTCTGGGAGAAAACCACTTCCCAACATACTCTCTCACCTATAAAGAGTTTCTCACAGGCCTGACAACCTGACTCTTCTACCATAAGCTTCACAACCCACTTCTTCAACACACTCTTCAACTCAATTTCAACTGGGTGAAGGAAACCGCAAGAGAATCAACATTCAGTTGACACAATGATGATTACCACAACAGAAAATGGGCATAGGCCCGAAAATGGAAATGACCAGACGCTAAGACACAACATGCTCATGCGATTTCCCAGGTTTTGGGTTCCACATAAGACACAGATTGGCCCATGGAATAACGGTTTCTAGATGTGTGATAAGAAAATTATGTAGAGGTCGATGATGGGGGCCAAACGTAAAGACAAGACAAAATTCATGGGAATACACTGGTCAATGACAAAGCTCTCACGATTTTGGGTTTCAGAGCTATGTGAGGTATGCATAGATCAGATGCAGAGGAAACATAGTTCAGACAACAGACCCAAGAATGGAGGAAGAACCCCCATCATGGCTCAAGTATTGGGTTAAATTTCATGTTCTTGGGTCGACACATGTTTCCCATGAAGCTGCATGCACTCCATCAAGTATGTGTTCCATTTTCCAGGAACTTAGGATAAAAGTATACCTTTAACACCACTTTGGAATAATAATAAATTATTACTCTAAAGGACTTAAGCCCCTAATATTAGCCCCTCTTTCCAACCTTTCAGCCCCCTTTCCCTTACCCACCCTGTGGAAACTTAGTCCCCCGTAACTCTTTCTTCATGGTCGGTCTACACACAATGGTGTTTAATCTTTATTAATGTTCTGCATAATTACATATACAAAAAAAAGCTCTTGGCCTTTAACACTTAGGCTCTCTGACCTAATAAACACATAATCCCACCAGCTTATCAATACTTGACTTAGCAACCTACAAAACATGATTACAATTCATAATATAATTGGGGTATATCCTTGGGGTATTAAAATACCCTCCCCTTATTTTTGCACTGTCCTCAGTGCAACTTTTACACAACATCAACAAGATTTTCAAAATCTTCAAAAAAATGGGGGTATTCTCCCTGCATATCATCCTCATGCTCCCATGTCACATCCTTAGGACTGTACCAGGTCCACTGGACCTTTACAATCCCTATGGATCGATTGCAAAGATTTTTTCTTTTTCGGTCCAATATGCGCACACCATGCAGTTGCAGGACACCTTCTTGCTCCACTTGGATAACATTCCAATCAATAACATGATTAGCATAAGGTATATATTTCTTAATAAATGAAATATGAAACATATTATGTACAGTCATGGATGCAGGTAATGCAAGCATATATGAAACTAGCCCAATCCTTTCTAGGATTTCGAATGGCCCACAAAATATGGCTGCCAACTTCGAACAGTTTCCCAACCTCAAGGAACTTCTATTGGCTTTCAATTTTAGGAAAACATGATCGCCCACTTTAAACTCTCTGTGGGTTATGTTTTTATTAGCATAAGTTTTCTACCTGTCTTGGGCAACCTTTAAATTCTGCTTAATTTTCATCATTTTCTCTTCCATTTCCTTGAGAAACTCTGGCCCAACTACTACCCTGTCAACTTGATTATCCAATCTTACTGGAGTATTGCACTTTTTTCCATAAAGTTCTTCAAATGGGCTCATCTTCAATGATTCTTGATACCCATTACTGTAGGTGAATTCTACCAAGTGTAGGTAGTCTTCCCATTTAGATGGTTTGTCCATCACATTCATCCTTAGTATGTCTTCTATTATTCGATTCACTAGCTCTGTCTTCCCATCAGACTTAGGATGATAGGTTGTTCTAAAGTTGAGATTCGTTCCAAATCCTTTGAATAACCCTTTCCAAAATTTGGAGGTGAATTTTGTGTCTCGGTCAGACACAATTGTCTTGGGAATACCATGAAATTGTGCAATTTCCCTCATAAAAATATCAACAACATTAGCTGCCTTGTGAGTAGTCTTTAGTGGAATAAAATGGGTGTATTTCATAATCTTGTCCACCACCACCATGATTGAATCATGCTTCTTTCCAGTTCTGGGCAATCCAGTGATGAAATCCATTGTCACCACTTCCCACTTCCACTCAGGAATGGGTAAAGGTTACAACAATCCAGCTGGGTGCCTATGCTCAACTTTAATCTTTTTTCATTCCATACATCTGGCGATGTATTCTGCAATCTCTTTCTTCATACCTGGCCAAAAGTAATGGCTTTTGACTACTGCCATAGTCTTCTGATATCCAGGGTGCCCAGCATAAGACACGTTATGCATTTCTCTAAGAATCACAAGTTTCAAACCATGGACATTAGGTACATAAACTTTGTTCTTGTACATAAGTATTCCCTTAGTCTCAAACTTATAATCTTCCACTCCTTGCGGCATGTTATCTTGTTGTAGCTTCATTACCAATTCCTTGTACTACAATTCTATGCTTACATCTTCCAAAACTTTTATTTTAATATTAGTTTGATATATGCTAATGGCTGTAACATGTAATTCATGCACTCTCCTTCTAAGTGCATCAACCACTTTGTTTCCCTTTCCTTTTATATGCTTGATATCAAAGTCATATTCACAAAGAAACTCCAACCACCTACTCTTCCTAGCATTCAAAGTTGGTTGATCAAACAAATACTTCAGAACGTTGTGGTTTTTTCTTAGTTTGAACCTCCTTCCCATGAGGTAATGCCTCCATTTCTTTAGAGTGTGAATGATGGATTCCAACTCTAAATCATAAGCTACATAGCTCCTTTCGTGCTCTTTCAACTTTCTATATTCATAACAAATTATGCACCCATTCTGACTGAGGACTCCTCCTAGTCCTTCTTTGCATGCATCTGTACACACTACAAAGTCTTCATTCGAATCTACAAACCTCAAGATTGGAGCACTGGTTAACAATTGCTTCCATTGCTGGAAGCTTCTCTCGCAATCCTTTGTCCATTGAAACTTCTTCTCTTTCCTTTGCAAGAAAATGATAGGGTGAGCTATCCTTGAGAACCCTGCGATAAACCTTTTGTAATAACCAGCTAGACCCATAAAGGATATGAATTATGTCACATTATTTGGCACTGACCATTCTCTGATGGCCTCAATCTTCTTAGGATATACAACTATCCCATCCTCTGAGATAATATGCCCCAAGTAATGGATCTATTTTTGATAAAATGAGCACTTGCTAAACTTGGCATACAATTAGTGCTCTCTTAGAACCTACAACACCATCCTCAGATGTTGTTCATGATCTTCCTCCGACTTGGAATACACCATAATTTCATCCAGGAACACTATGACAAACTTATCCAGATAGTCCCTGAATACACCATTCATTAGGCACATAAAAACAACAGGTGTGTTCGACAACCGAAACGAAACCATTGTGAACGTATAATGAGCATACCTTGTTCTAAAGCTAGTCTTGTTTATGTTTTCATCATTTATCCTTACCTGGAGATATCCTGACCTAATATGTATCTTCGAAAATATCTTTGCATCCTTCAATTGATCGAACAGGTCATCAATCCTCGACAAGTGATATTTGTTCTTTACAGTTACTTTGTTCAATTATCTAAAATCAATGCACAATCTCAATGTCCCATCCTTATTCTTCACGAACAGGACTGGGGCACCCCAAGGTGATACACTTAGGTGTATATACCCCTTCATCAGAATCTCTTCAAGCTGCAATTGCAACTTTTTCAGCTCTATCATACTCATTCTGTAAGGAGCTTTTGACACTGGAGTTGCTCCAGGCATCAAGCTTACAGAGAAGTCAATATCTCTTTTGAGACGTAGTTTGGGTACCTCTTAAAATACATCTTCAAACTCTTTTATTACCGCATTATGCTCAATACTTGACACCTTATTCTTAGGTGTTTCCTCCCCATGGGATGCAAATAATTCACAACCTTTCCTGTAGCACCTCTTCAGCTGCATTGCTGAGATTTCTCTGGTAACAACAACTTTGGGAATTCCTTGGACTGTTCTCTGATTCCCCTCATCCAAGTAGGTAAATTCTTTGCTACAACAGTCCAAGATGGCATGGTGTTGGTCCAACCAGTCTATCCCAATTACATAGTCATAAGAACCTAAAGGAATAACATTCAATTCATCCTTTGTGCTCATTCCATTCATGTCCATTGGATATGACTTAACTAACTCAGTAACTTTTCTCTTGGTTCCTATAGCCAGTTGCACTAGCCAAGACTTTTCATCTTTTCTTCTCGACAATTGCAAACTTTCCATCACTCTAGGATCTATATAACAATGGCTAGCCCCTGAATCAATTAAAATAGTAAAGGCATGGTTGTTCATCATACCTTCCACTTCAATCATGTGCGACTGATATTTTTCTTTCTTGTTGTCCAAGGCTTCATAGATCCTAGGTATTCTACTGCCCATGTCTTCCACTATTTCATCTTGATGAACATTATGGACAACTCTCACTTTTCCATTTTTATGGGGACAATCTTTGTACTTGAAGTTTCCCTAACAACCCCAACATTGAATGTGCGTCTGCCTTGGCCTTTGTCCCCCTACGTCATCCATTCTAGGCTCTCTAAATGATGGATTTCCTTGAGGAATGTTTCTGAAAAATAGAGGTTTGTTTCCCTTCTGCCCCTGCTCTTTCTTGAACTTCTTCTGTTCATCCCAAGCCTTTCGAAAGGTAGGCTTTTCTCTTTGCAGTTCATATAAGAATTTATTTCTTCTTGTCATTTCTTCCATAGTCTTAGGGTCATGATACTGAATCTTGTCCCCAATGGAAGGTGGTAGTCCACTCAGATACCTTTGAATCTTGATAGTCTCATCTTTGATGAATGAGACATACTTCAGTAATTCCAAAAATATTTGTTCGTATTTATCAATGGTCATGTTGCCCAGCTTGAGTTCAAAGAAATCTTTCATCTTTCTATCATAGTATCTTTTAGTCAAGTATTTATTCTCGAAATATCTCTTGAATTCTTTCCAAGTGATATTTTTCTCTCTAATGTGTTGCACCTGCACAAGTTGATCCCACCACATGGATGATTTTCCTTTCAGTTGATACACCACAATTCTTCCTTATCCATGAGAGGAATAATTATGTAGTTGGAATTATTTCCTCATACCAAGCAACCATGTCTCAACATCTTCCTCCTTCTTATGTTCTCCATCAAATGTAGGAGACTTAATCTTGTTCATTTCTCCCTTCAATTCATCCACTCTAGATATCATATGTTTTATGGTAGGAGATAATCTTGAACTTCTACGTGCCTCCTTATTAGAGTGTTTCGGTGAGTGACAATGATGCGTACTAACTCTTATCGATCTTATTTTCTTCTCAGGGGTATTGCGACTCCCAATTTTTCTTGATTCACACTCCTTATCCAACTTCTTTTCGATTCTTTCCATACTCTGCATCAACTTTAGGTTGAATTCACCCTTTTGTTCCTTATATTTCATGAGCTTTATGTTATCTGCTCAGTGACTCTAGGCATATTTCTACAATTGTTCAATGATTTTCATCATATGCCCTTCCTTATCTATCTCTTCTCCATTCCCATTGGAGTTCGATCCTTCAACTCCCAAATGGACATCCATTCCTTTTGCTTCATCCTCTGAACTAGAAGAAGTTTGTGCCTCTTCCATTTGTTTTCACTCAGTGGCAACTCTATTCTGTTTTGGTGCTTGTTAAACTTATGAAAACACAATGTGTAGAAAACCATAATTTGTGAGTCCATTATTCCTTAACAAATCCCACAACATTCATAAAAAAATATGATTCAAGAAAATGTTTAGTTTTCAATCTCTGTGATTCTCGTTCAATCAAGAATCCCCACAGATTTCTTCGTTTGGAGCTATGCTCTGGTATGTTTTTGGGCACTAGCCCCTTTCTCTCAATCCCCAAATGATGCAACCATGGGTCATGACAAGGTTCTAGATCGATAAGCGCATACTCTGGCCTTCAGCCTTTAGCTTTGGAAGATTTTCAAGAATAACACAATAGTCACTCAGAGTTTTGAGTTACCGAAATCATATAGTTGGGTGGATCAACGGTCCACATCTACCCAACATCCAACGACTGACACTCGTTGTTTCCTCCTAGAGTTCATGACCTACTGATGTGTTTCCTCCCTCATGATCAACAACTCTGAGTGACTTCACACTTCGGGCTTCGTAAGTTTCAAGCTCACAAAACTTGCCTCCTCTCGAATTACTTCCACCCGAAGTACACAATCTCTTGACGTGTGTCCTTCGCAACAAACAATTACGATCTACTTCGGGACTTTAGGAGTTTGTCACACTCCACACTTGAAATCCTCTGAAGATACTTTCCTTTTCCTTCTTGGACATGAATCTAATGGTCAGGATATTTTCCTATGATCTATGGTGTAGATCTCCTTCAGAATTTTGTGCCTCAGTGCATTCCACTTCTCCCGATTGCAAAACTCCCAAAGGCCTCCAGGATAACCTTCCCACACCTTCTCTGGATCTGACGGTCGTAAAGGAATCTCTTTTTTTTTCAAACAGATCGTACAGCTCCAACACCTCAAGTTTTGAGCTCTCTCTCTATGTGGTCAAATACCACGTCGGCTATGGTTTTATTCTACCACTACTCCTCCTAAGCTTCATAACATGGCCAAGTAACCCCTTGGCACTCATAAACATTCTAAGGTTCAAAATTGGTTACATCCAAAAACCATTTCCACTCGAAAACTTGGGTCCAAAGACCACTTATCTGTCTCATCACTTAGCGTTGAAACCATGGGCTCTGATACCATATTGTAACACCCCTGACCATCAACCCCACTATCGGAAAATTCTACTATGCGGAACATTCCCNTAACATAGAGTTACTTCCATCATACAGACTTAAATAGAATTAGCAATAAATATCATTGCAATGGAATACATGATAATATTACAAACATCATATACATGCATTTAATTCAAATTAAACAGATAATGATACTTCTCTTTGAAATTGTAGTAACTCCACCAACTACGTGAAAACCTTCCATGAACCTCCTAGCCTTAGACCATGCTGATCATCACGCTCAGCAGTGGGTCACCCCTGAGCTGAGACTAATATCCACTCAAGGCAAGGGAATCCTAGACTAGGTTGAGGTTACAGGAAAACTGCACAGAGAAACCAAAAGGATTGTCTCCAAGAGCCTTCTTATGCCCATTACTCACGGACTCTCATTCCCCATATGTATGTTCCACCTAGGAGTGTACACCTTCATAAGAATAGTCCATTGATTTCTTCACCTCCCTCTCTGGGTCTTGGAAACATGATGGATCAATAATTCTCAGAGCTCCATATATAGTGTTGGACTCTCTTTGGGAGAAAACCACTTCCCAACAGACTCTGGCACCTGGAGAGAGCTTCTCACAGGCATGACAACTTGCCTCTCCTACCACGGGCCTTACAACCCGCTTCTTTAGCACACTCTTTGACTCAATTACAACCAGGTGAGGGAAATCAAAATATCATCGGCACTAAGTTGACACAAGATGACGACCACAACAAAAAATGGGCATAGGCCCAAAAATGGCAATGGCCAGACGCTAATATGCAACACGCTTAGGTGATTACTCAGGTGTCGGGTTCCACAAAAGACACAGATTGGGCCACGAATTACCGGTTTCAGGATGTGTGACAAGAAAATTATGCAAAGGTCGATGATGGGGGCCAAACGCAGAGACAAGATGAAATTCTCGGGAATACATCGGTCGATCACAAAGGTCTCACGATTTCGAGTTTCAAAGCTGCATGAGGTATGTAGATATCAGACGTAGTGGCAACACAGTTCAGATAGAGGATGGAAGAATGGAGGAAGAACCCACAACACGTCCCAATTCTTGGGTTAAATTGCATGTGCTTGGGCTAACACATGTCTTCCATGAAGCTCCATGCACTCCATCAAGTATGAGTTCCCTTTTCCAGGAAGTTAGGATAAAAGTATACCTTTCACACCACTTTGGAATAATAATAAATTATTATTCTCAAGGACTTAAGCCCCTAAGCTTAGCCCCTCTTTCCAACCTTTCAACCCCATTTCCCTTACCCACCCTTTGGAAGCTTAGTCCCCCGTCACTCTTTCTTCATGGTCAGTCTGCACGTAGTGATGTTTAATCTTTATTAATGTTCTGCATAATTATACATACAAAAACATGCTCCTGGCCTTTAACACTTAGGCTCTCTGGCCTAATAAACACATAACCCCACCAACTTATCAATACTCATCTTACCAACCTACATAACATGATTACAATTCATAATATAACTGGGGTATGTCCTTGGGGTATTACATATTTTCCCTGGGTTCATACTTTGGATGATTGATATTTTCATTTATTTTTCTAGGTAAATTGTCTTTGTTTCTAGATACTATCATAATTTTGCATAATTTTGCAGACTTAGTTTGTTATGTTCTTTTTTGTTTATATTTTGTCTGTATGACAACAATCTCTTGGGTCTTGAATTATTGATGAATACCTTGTTAGAATGTTGGTTGTAGTGGAAATTATGTACATTCTATCAATACTTTAATAGAAATATTCTTAATAACAACAACAACAAAAAGTACCACAATCAATGAAAATTAAAAATTATATTCACTAAATTAACACTTATTTAAGACACTTCACAATAATAATGAGAATCTATGAAAATTTGTATTGTCAACTTTTTCAAGAATATATCATAGTCTAGTCATATATAATATAGGTGTTAGGAGAAAAGAATTAGAACAATATATTTGGAAAAACCAAGATGAACTACAATAATATATTGAATTACCTACTATGTAGTTTTATAAGTAATTAAGGACCACATAATTATTTTTGATTAGACACACATTCCCTACAATATATAAGAGAATAATCTCTCTCTCTACATGAAATTAAAATCATGGGGTGGAACTTCTATCTCTTTATATGTAGAAAAAACAAAAACAGTATGAGGTGTATCACACATTGTTAACATTTCATCTACATATTCCTCAGATAATTAATTCTCAAAGATCTTAACTTCCTTTTCATAAACCTGTATTTTTTCATGAACCTAAAATATTTCTACCATTTCATCCTCATATTGGTTGGATAAATAATTCTCAAAGATCTTAAATTATTTTTCACACACTTATGTATTTTCATGAGACTTGCAAGTCAATCTTATCCAAACCATCAACATCCTCAATTAGGCTCACATATACAAATAACATATGTGACACTTGTAGTTTCTTCAGCCTCACCATCCCTCAATATGTTTTATAGAACTTCAAGGAAATGTAATAATCCTTGGATTTAGGCATGCTAAAAGATCACAAAGTGGATGTATGCAACCTTGAATGACAAGGTATTTGTAAAATAAAAGAAGATCATGTTATTGACCTGAAATCATAAAATAAATGGATGTAAAAAATTACACATTCATAGAAAGAAAGACTTCATGCTTTATGTGTTTATCACTTCTACCAGAAGGTAAAAGTTACATTTGAAACTTTCCACACCGCCTCTTTCTTTATATTGAAATCAACATTGGCTTGCACAAATACAAGTGGAGGAAACATATTGGCATTAATCACATCTTGAAATGTAAATGGAGTGATTTAAAAATAAAGGATCAAGCAATGTTACACACAAAATTTGACACTGGTAGCAAGTTAGAGTAGGTCTCCAAAGTTATTTCTAATTGAATTTGCTTTTAGGTCGATGCATTAATATTGGAGATTGTCCAACATGCATCTTTCATTATGGTTTTCCTCATCTGTTCGGTGAGAGAAGATGCAAAATGTGAGGAAGAACCTGATTGTGGTTAACATCTTGCACACGATAAGATACAACATAAAATACTTGAAGGCTTCCTATGTTAACCACTAAATTATAGATAAACATATGGAATATAAGAAAAACATGTATCATGTAAATGTTTTGAAGAACTATGAAAAATGTGTAGAGTAAGACCTTAGTCTGCAGATCATGACCAATGACAATATTACCCACTATTCATAAAGAAGGAAAACAACAAATCTTGAAGGATGTTTTAAATACAAATAACTTATTTCCATTAATATAGAAGAACTTTCTATAAAAAACAATAATTTGTATTTATATAAATAATATAAATTCATCTTAACTACAAATTAATTGTAATTTTTTTATACTTTATATTAAACTTGTGATATAAACTCTCATAGGATATGTGCTTAGGATACTCACCAAAAAAGTTCCACCAACTTTTGGCAAAAGCCAACCTCAATTAATGCATGAATTTTCAAATTGGAGCCAAAATAAAGATACAATAGATTTAAGCATGCATCTTCCAAATATGTTGTCATCTTGCATATGGTTAAGACATCATATTGAATATGGATAAGCCACCCCAGGGAAGGCCACTCATATTTCACCTGAAACCACAACCAAAAGTCTATGAAAAGCAATTGATTTTTTCAATTCCTTTGTTGTGGTTTTGAGGTCAAATATGCATTTCCTACGTTGTGGTGTCTTATCCATATCCAATATCATAAGTATTGGTAGATGAATTCTACACTCTATCATATCTTTCCCTTGGCCCCAATTTGAAAATCGAGGCATTAATTGATGCTAGCATTTTCTCAAAGTTGGTGGAACTTTTGTAGTGAGTATAGTAAGCACATAAGAGATGGGAGTTTAAGTGTGTGTGTGTGTGTATAATGAATCAAGTATCCTAAATTTTACTATTGATCTGCACTTAACATGAATTTATAATATTTACACAAATACAAATCATGATTTCTTATAGAAATATCTTTTGTATTAATAGAGAATGTCTATTTGTATTTCAGGCATCCTTAACCATTTGGTGTTCTTCCTTCTTTACGAGCTTTACGAATAGTGGGCAATAGTGTCACTGGCCATGATGTGCAGAATGAGGTGTTATTCCACACATTTTTCATACTTGAAAAAATTTACATGATATATGTTTTTCTTATATTATATATGTTTAGGTGTGTTTTAGTGATGGTTAAGATATGAATCCTTCATATAAAGAGTCCAAATTCAAACACTAGTGGATTTACTTTAGTGTTTAACATTTTATCTTGTATTTTGACATGCTCAGTATTTTGTCATGCACATTTTCATACAAGTGAAGAAATGCGGAAAACCATAATCAAAGAATAATGTTGGACAATCTCTAATATGACGGGGCTAGAGAGAAATTTTCGGTGGAAATAACATTGGATTCCTACTGTTACTTTCCACCAGTGCCACATTTCACATGTAAAATAACTTGAGCCTTTAGTTTTTATTCACTCTATTTATGTTGTAGGTTCTGATTAATGCCAACATATCTCCTCCACTTTCGTTTGTGCTAGAAAATGATGAATTCGACATAAATAAACAGGCAAAGTTGAGAGTTTCAAATGCAACTTCTAGTGGAAGTGACTGAGAGATAAAGTAAGAAGATTTTCTTTCTTTGCATGTGTAATATTTTGCATCCATTGTTTTAATGATGTTAGGTTGATAACATGATCTTCTTTTCTTTCACAGATAACTTTCCATTCAAGGTTTCATATGATCACTTTGGGATATTCTATCCTTCATGATTCCAAGGATTATAACAGTCTTCCTTGAAGGTCTAGAAAACATATTAAGAGCTATCAAGGATGAAAAAAATGCAGGTATCATGGATGATAATGTATATGTGAGCCTAATTGATGTTTTTTTATGGATTGGATAAGATTGAGGACTTGTAGTCTCATGAAAACACAAAGGTATTTCAAAAGGCGGTTAAGATCTTTGAGAATTATGAGGAATATGAGGATAAAATGCTAGCAACTTCTAATACACCAATTTTCACAGATTCTCATTATTATTGTGAATTAGGCACTAACACTTATTTAGAAAATTTACAATATAATAACCTTAGAAAGTCCCCAACAAGGGTATCATTAACATCTCTACCAATCTTTGATGAAACGTGTTAAATTAGACAACATATATTATAATAATAACTATTTAACCATTTATATAAGAGAAGATAGTAAAAGAAACAATTAACTAATCAATCATTAAATAAATAAGAGAATATTATCTTTATGAATATTTAGAATTTTATGATGTTTAAACTAATTTCACAATTTAAAAAACATATTCATTAAATTAATAGTTATTTAGACACTTAACAATAATAATATTAATTAATAATAATAATAAAATCTATTCCACAATAAAGATCAATTAACTCCAATATTAATATGGATTTTTGAAACAAAGACTATAACAACAAACCACCATACAAAGTGGATGTCAATAAAGTGTATCAATAATTATACACCATCATTCCCATGCTAAAAGGTATTTTGGATAAATCTTATACCACTTAAATATATCATATAATATATGAGTGGTTGTTATTGCAATTGAACCAAATAAATCATAAAAGAATTAGTGAAAAAACTTTTAAGTTCTAATCACACTAATATGTAATGTCCATATTTTTTATGGTCAAACTTATGGTCAAATTTCAGTGAAAAAATGGGAACATGGATATTAATTTATAATATGTATATATTCTTTATAGATAAACTTTAGTGGAGAAAGTAGTAACATGGATGCTAACTTAAGGATTATTTAAAATTTATAGACATAGGATTATGGAGTAAATCTTAACTTAAATGTTCATATAAAAGTAGAGAAAGCAAAGGAAAATTAAAAAAAATGCTAACTTTTAAATAATGCATTTACCTCGTATGGGGTGACATGTGGCGAAGGCGTGCTAACTGGCTTTGCATTAAGCCGGGGTTTAAATGTTGGAGGCCGTCCCCTTAACACCCGCATTACGGATGCAGGACAGCCATAACAGCTCTGCGATGGGAGGACTCCTCCCGCGAGCGAGCATTTACGAGCTTGCCAAGCGTAATGTTAAGGGTGGTCATGGGTATTTGCAGTCTGATTATTTGTTTTTTCTTGCTCCGGTCTCGGCTTTGCTCTGCGTTTGGAGGTGCTGGTGTAGCTCCGTGCTCCTTACGCCCTGGTACACCATCCTTTCGTGGAGAATTGATGTTGGTGCCTGCGCTCTCAATTGGCTTCCGCCCTCGTCCCAACCTGTGTGTATTTTCTGGAGAGCGCTCTGCAACATGCCAAGGAAACGAAGAACGCCTCGCCGTGGCTCTGCTTGGTACGCTCGCAAGGAGCAGCGACAGCGCAGAGAGCAACTCGAACGTGCTGTGGTCATGGCTACTTCTCTGTTGAGGAAGAAGGCCCGAGCCGAGGAGAAGGCTTTGCTCTCCACCATCGCCGAAAAGGAAATTGGTCGCAGCAGTATGGATACCTTCATGTTGGAGGGAAGCACTGAGCAATTGTACCTGGCTTGCATTGTTGAGGAGGACCCGACTCTAGAGGACCTGACGCCAATGGAGGCGCCTTGCGATATAGGGCAGTCTGGCAGTGGGGAATGCAAGCTCAATCTGGGTTTGGACGCCGATCCTCCTGGCTGCATTGTGGAAGAGGTTCCCTAGCCGGACCTGGAAGATGTGTTTGATGTTGGACGTGCGACGGGAGAGGCAGGGTGGCAGGATGACGTGAAACGAAGAACACCCGACGACGAAGGTGGTGACCTGCATGGCTTTCTCCTCCGTGAGGAGCACCTGTCCTTGGTGTTTGAGCTCTGAGGCCACATGTCTGACCTGGAGCATCGTGCCCTCATCATGGGCCAGCGACTGGACATGCTTCTCGATGCCTACTCTGGCGCTCCAGCTCGGCGAAAGTGTCCCCTCTGTGCACAGTCTTTTGCCATCCCGGCCGGCTCCACGTGGAAGCCAAATGCAGGCGACAGGTCACCAATTACCTAGGTTTTTCATGATTCTATGGCTATCTAGTTTTATGCTTATGTTTTATGTTCTCTTAGACTTTAGGCACCTGTCCTGGTTTCCTCCGGGCAAGACGGGTGCCACTAGTTTACAACTGTTTTAGCTATGTACCTATGCTCGTTTCCGGTTTCCGGCAGCATTTTGGTTTACTAAGACTCTTGACTATGCACACTCTGATACAGTTTTTTGATAATATATTATAGGAGGCTCCTCCTTTTTTTATTTAAAAAAAAAAAATAATAATGCATTTATTAAAATGAAAATAAAGAAGATTAAAAATTTGTTTATAATGTTATTTAATTTTTTAATATATTTAAAAAAAAGCATTAAAAATCATTATACAATTCTAAGTCATCAATTTTCTAATCTTTTAACATAAAAAAGAAAACAATATCCATAAATCTATAAAAAAAAAATGATATACTCATAAAATATATTTATAATTTCAAATATCTGAAAAATAAACATGACATACATTTGTAATATAAAATAATCTTTATTTTTATAATAGAGAAAAGATTGAATATCCATAAATTTATAAAAAATGATATACT
Organism: Picea engelmannii; assembly: GCA_009831015.1. Classification (NCBI taxonomy): domain Eukaryota; kingdom Viridiplantae; phylum Streptophyta; class Pinopsida; order Pinales; family Pinaceae; genus Picea; species Picea engelmannii. The sequence goes on from ML810310.1 coordinate 293,393, forward strand.
CATAAAATATATTTATAATTTCAAATATCTAAAAAAACAAACATTACATACATTTGTAATATAAAATAACCTCTATTTTTGTAATAGAGAAAAGATTGTATATGTAAAAAAAACATGGCATATGAATAAATTATATTTATAACTTAAAATATTTTTTTATAAAATAAAATACTAATTATAATTATATATGTATTAATAAAATTTTATTTATTTATATGTATTTGTGAATTAACAAAACATAGTAGGTATAATTTTAAGGATTAATATTTATTTTAAAATCAAATAAAAAATTCAAATCTTCTTAATACAATTGGTTTGGATGGGAACTGTTTGGATGAGCCTTAGTTGTGTAAGGTGACGGAGATTTGAAACTCATCTCGCTGAAGGAGACACCTAAAAATTCCATAAGGAGAGTGAGAGTGTGATTCCTCTGCATAGCAGATAAACTATCAAACCAAATGGTACACAAACTATTAAACCAAAAACAAAATAAAAAATTTGGTGAAACTTAGTAATTTTTAAAATAATGATCATAAATGTCTTAAATTTATAAAAAAATTATTTAATTTTTAAAAATTTTAAAGATTTAAAGTAAAATAATTTTATTATATAAAATATAAACCAATCATTTTATAAATAAAAATTAACAAATATAAAAAATTAATGAATAAAACTTAACTTTGTTTTTTTTATCATATTATAATAATTTAAACTCTTTCATATTATTATAATATTATAATAACTCTTTCATATTATTATAATATTATAATAATTTTATTTAGAGACAAGCTATTTTATTGTTTATCACATCTTTAAACCGAAGAACCCACAACCT
>ML810311.1:0-16523 GCA_009831015.1 Picea engelmannii
CTTCTCTTGATGTCTCTTCATTGTTGTCTATTTGGGTAACTACTTTCCCTTTATCCCGAGATGGCTTCGCATTCATCACCTCTGTATTCTCCACTGCAATTTTCTTCATGTTTTGCACTTCCGCTTTCATGCGTTGCCATTCTATCTTCCCCATTCGGAGAGGTTCCTGTAGCAATGACACTTGCTCCTTCAGAACTTTGTTGTTTTCTGCTAAATCCTGGTTTTCGGCTATTATTCTATGGATTGTACAATCTCTTTCCAACTCTTTAGCTTCTACTACTTCCAACCTCTCTTTTACCTTTAACAGTGCTTTCACATAAAGATCAAATGACCAAGTGAGAGGTGTGGATGTAGGACTATATAAGGCATAATCATCAATGACTTTTCCTTTTCCTTTAGACTTGTTGCCACATACTTGGAAAGAGGACTTGTTTGAATGTTGTTTCTTGCGAAGGACCCAAGTACTTTTCCTTTGAGACCTTTTTTTCCTTGTCTACTCCCATTTCAGACGAGCTAATCTTCGTTTTAAAATGCCCCGGTACTGTTTGGCATTAACCCAAACCCACTTTCCAGTTTTGGCTGATGAGGCAATTTTCACTTTCCCTGTATCATTTGTTTCCACGGGTTCTAAAGTTTCTTGTCCCATTGTCATGATGCTATTAAGGGAAATCAAAGTCTCTACCCAAAACTGATCCTCTGTTTTATGCTTAACCCTTCACTATATGTTGGTCTGACCGCTGAAAACTTGTTGCTCTGCCCACTGTCCCTGTTAGACCATTGTCCCTGCCCACTGTCCCCTATCCCTCAAGCTGAGCCCATTGTCCCTGTCCCTGTCCCTGTCCCTGTCCCTATCCCTGGATGTCTGCTACTGCCTTTAAAACAACACGCATCTGATTCTTGTTATTGAGAGCTTTCTCCAAACAGTTTGCATACATTCTTGAGGTCAATCAATCTGTCAGTCAATCTATTCAAAGAAATCTATTTCTTGCAGTGAGCCGAATAGATTGAAACGGATTCCGAATTGATTTACCAATGCAGCCCTAAATCTTCTACAAACGAAGCCCAAACATGGAATAAAATCAAGAAGCTGTCGGACCCCTTAAAACGAAGCAAAATATTTGAGATTGAATGAAAAACCCATGCTCCTATGCCACATATTTGAGATTTGAGTTTTTTACTGCTAGTAGGTTAACATCAACGCTCTTTATAAAATAATTTGTAGCCACTCTCACATGAGGCATGACAAATGATGGTCACGAGGCATGCTCCAAATCGCCTAGACGAAAATGCCAGCCGAAGCAGAAGCTGGCTTTACAAGTCTTGCACTAAACGCGTTAAGGAATGCTGTTCATGGAGGAATGCTGTTTGGCCGTGATGTCATTGTCGTTCAGTGAGATAGAAATTATTTGAAGACATTAAGTACGCTTCCTTATGGAGTCCGACGGAGAATTTGAAAGACTGTATTGTAAGAGCTTCGTAGTGTTTATTTTTTTCCCACTTAGGAAAATTTCCACATACTTACCTTTCGGGTGTTTACACTTTACTTTTCTAAAAGTGGTTATAAAAGGTCTTTATTAACAAGTGTGCTTACAACCTTTGTAGCCTCTTTTATTTGGACAAACACACCTCGATGCTCCTTCCAAGAAAAGTTTCCTCGACCCTACAAGCCAGTCAGACTCATCCTCACGGGTAAGCTCAATGTGTGTTGGAACCTTTTCCGCCCACAATCTTTGCGAGAGAATATTTTGCACGCGGGCTCCTTGTTCAAAGAAAACCTTCTACTCTTTCTTTCGCAACCCGAAACCCGTGAACCAATTGAAATTGTTCTTGCCGGAGGATTTAATTCATGATAAAGTCTTCTTCCCGCGGAACCTTTTTCCTGGCAAAAATAAATACCGCAAATATTGCAGAATAATCCTCACGCGTAGGCTTAATTGGGGTATCATGACATGTTCTATCTTGGTGAAAATCTCTGCCCGTGAAACTCTTCCCACAAATATTTTCCCTGACATGTTCTATCTTGGTGAAAATCTCTGCCCGTGAAACTCTTCCCACAAATATTTTCCCTGTAAAACTTGAAGTTTTACAGGAAAATATTTGCACGTAGGCCCAAACCTCTTATCCATACGTAACTTCTAACTTTTTAAGTCCCCACCCGCAAAACCATTCCTGCGAAGCCTGAGCCCGCAAAACAACATAGATTGTATTTTTCCTACCTATGAGAGATTGAATTAATGTGTATTATTGGTTGATGGCAACACGACGAATTTCAGAGCCAAGATTTGATTGATTGAAATGCCAAAGTTATTACACATAGTTTTGATTTAATATACCTAGAAAGCCAAAATGTTGGATTATTTTGAATTCGTTGCATTTGTAAATGCTAAGGTGAATTGTATAACTATGTGTGAAAACCTCACTCCTCTTTGAATTATACAAGAGTTCCAAGTGCAAGATGTCTAGAGCTCAAGGTTGTCACAGGAGGTATATAATGCCTAATACCTGAACTCAGGTGAAGTATCCAGAAGACATTCTTTTAATGGATACCAACCCTCATAACAAACTCTAGAAGTGTTTTTCCGAGTAGAAAATGTATAGAATATTTCACACTAAATATTTTCCAATAGAGGATGAAAAATTGAAGGTGTATTCAAACATCAAGAAGAGTGTATTATACACTGTAGTTTCTCGACCAACCCTTCTCCCATACAATGATGCAGTTTGATGGGTATATACACACCTGAACCCGCAAGCAAAAGTGATCATAAATTATGAAGGAAACCATATATCCTCACTAGGGGTGGACAACATACACAAAATGTATCGTTTATCAACACTCAATTGCTTTCTTAATAAGCAATTTCTAGAATCATTTACCAAAGAGAACCCTAGTTGGACTGAACTACTAGAAGAATGTTGGGATGAGGACATATCATTCCACATAAAATATAATAGGATATACAACGCGTAATACCTCAAAGTGCCATATAGACTCCTTGTGGAAATGATTTGTCGTATGTATGGAGAAGTCGAAAGTATACATTTCAAGCTGGAATGAGTGCCCCTGGTCCAAATCATAGTAGAAGGAGGGAAGATTTTAAATTGGGCACAAATCCTATCAGATAATATCTTCCACAATGCCCATGAAGCCCACACAAACAAAAATCTAGGTTTTTGTATGTTGACTTATTTAATTGATGCAATTTTCTCTTTCATTTCCTTTCCTAGAATGAACTGGAATTGGAATATTGACCTCCCATCCATACATATATATTGTTCATAGCTTTTGGACTGAGATTATGAAAACTATTTCTACAAAATTTGTGATGATTTTATGGATCCATTGTTCCAAATCAATTTTGGCCAACCCCTCTAGAGATTGTCTTTGAAATTTGTTGAAACCATAAATTAGGACTTAGGTGAATAGTATATTAGGTTTTTTGGGTGCTCTGATCCACCACATTTGTTACCCAAGTATGTTCTGAATAGACTCCTAGGAAGAGAAATAACATACTAGACAATTGAAGTGGGTATTGTTAAATCTTTGTCAGCTAGTAACAAAAGAATATGTCCTAGATTAATATCAAGGTAGGGGATTCACATTCATGAACATCCCATATGCCAAAAAGGAAGTGGAGGTTTTTAAAGGATTAATTCTATGTGCAGGAGTAGACAAAAACCATGACCCCAGAGGAATAATAGGAGATCATTTCATAATCTTGAGTATGATACCTACATTCCAAAATGACTCGAATAACAAAGACATTCTCTTCTAAGGGGTTATGAAGAAGTAATAGCATGCATTCAAAATGCTCAACATCTAAAAATACTCTAGGAAGATCAATATCAAAAGAGAAACATGTTCCAATAACAAAGGAATAAATTGATACTCAGTGCACATGAATAGGAAGAGACCAATAGAAAGACCCCAAAAAAAAGGATGAGGAAAGAATAAAGAAATCCATAGAACTAGAGGAGCAATTAAGAAATAAATACTTGGAGTAACAAGGATTAATATAGAAGGAAGAAGAAGAAAGGCACAAGGCCGAAGAACAAAAGAAAGTAGAGGAGGAAACTAGAAAAATTGTAGCAAACTAAAATAGAAAAGCAGAGGAAGATATAAAAAATCAAGTTGAGGAAGAAAGAAAAGAAAAATAAGTTTCCCGCAAAGTTGCAGAACATAAAAAGACACAAGAAAAATATAGGGAAGTAGTAGAAATAGAAAGAAGAAAGAAGAAAGAGGAAGAAATGGAAAATAAGGAAGAGAAAGAAAAGAAAAAGAAGGAAGAGGAAGAAAGGAAAAAGGAGGATGAAGAGATAAAGAAGAAAGAATAGGAGGCTAGAAGAATACCAAAGCAAAGGGACCAACCTCAACACAATAAATAAACTCTCGTACCTCAATACTCCCATTAATATAGGTACTCCTTTGAATACAATACCACCTAGATTTTCCTACGCTACGTTACAGCCAACAGTTTTCGACAATTCTATGGCACAACTAGGAGACATTTTCTACAACATGTCAAATAAGGGAATCTCTAAGAGACCTGCTAAAACACCTAGAACAAGAGTGGCCACCAGTGTTTAAGAAACACATCACAACTCTGTCACAAGGAAGTTGGGCCAGGATAACCCTAAAAAAGAAGTAGATGACACACCATATTCTCTCCTTGCATTTATAAGTGCTAACCTAATAATTGTCAGTGAGATGAATGCTACACTTGACAATTATAAGGAAAAATTCACAACTCTGGAAGATCAATTGAAGCAACAAGAGAATGAACTTGAGAGGTAGTTTAATACACAAGATCAACTACATGGAGATGAGATGGAAAACGTGAAATAAACACATTTGAAGGAGACAAATACATTGAAGACAAAGTACCAAGAGCAGATTTCTCTATCTGAGTAGCAAGGAGAAAAAAATATTGAATATGAAGAAAAAGTGCAGGAGCTAGAAGCATAAATGAAGGGAAATGACAATATTGTGAACATTTTGAAAGTGGTGAAAGAGAGAGCCATAATTATTAATGAAGAATTGAGGGAAACTTAGAGTAACCTTTACATTGAGTTAAATAATATATAGGATTCTCATGACGAGCTAACAAGACTCTTAGACCGGGTAAAAGAGGCAAAAAACAACAGACAAGCAGCCCATGAAGCTTTTGATGTAGTAATAGATTGGAAAAAAGAGTATGAAGATTCCCCTACAAAGCTAACTAGTTACAACAAAAGGGAAAAATAAAATACATAGTTGATGCTAGACAATTGGAAATAATCATGTGAAGATGTTGAAGAATTGGTAAAAATTATCAATAAAATATGTTTCAAACTCTGGAATTCAACAAACAATATCTTGGGAAACTTGATATGACATAAATGGATGAGTTGAACCAGGAACTACCCAACAATTTGAGAATATAAGAGGTAGAAAAGCATAGAGATCAAAGCAAGCAAGTTATAGATCCAATGAATGAAATAAACATAGGAGTTTTGGATAATTATCTCATAAAACCAGTACAGATGGCCACCTTGGTAGACGCATTTACCAAAGAAATTCAAAAAGACATGAAGCAAGAAGTAACAAGAAGAATCCTTCATGGAGAAATTCAAATGGAGATTGTATAGATGGACAATATCAAAGACACATCCAAAAACTTCGACTCATGGACTTCCTATAGAGAGGGGTTGCCTCCGAAAGAGTCTTCCTAGATTTTGGCTATAATTTTTTGTATTAGTTTTTCAAATTGTATATAGGGCACGAGTATTAGAAACGATAAGATGTAACTGTCATCTTGACAATTAAATAAGGTAAAAGGACTCTCTTATTCTATAAAAGAGAGATCCATAGGAGAGATAAGGACTTTTTCCCATTGTATGATCGGATGGTACTATTCTTTCTGAGAAAATAAAGAGCAGAAGGAATTTTTGAGAACCATGAATGTTTGCAAGTATGTATGGGACTATTTTGCATAGGTATTTGTTGTATGAGCTTCTTCAATGATTAAACTATGAACTATTTTTGTGCTTATTATTTGAAATGCTTATTCATTTATGGTTGTTAATGGATACACTGATGGTGTTACATGTATAGTCTGTAACTATTTATGGCTATTATTTGTTGCATTATTGTTTAATTATGTTGCTGCTAATATGAACTATTTCTGCAACTGGTAACAAAATATTTTGATGTATGAATCTTGTGAGATTTTCTCATGATCTAGATAGAATAGAGATAGATTAGGTCAGATGGTTTCAATTCAGTTTTAGATAGTTAAATTCAGTTTTAATAAGCATTATGTGGAGGAAAATATGTCCTCAAGTTTGTAATTCAAAACTCTTAAGTGGCAATCGGGCCCACATACTGATAAGAACTTTCCATCCTAAATGATAGCATGTATAATTGGGACCTGCCATCGAGAATTTTCCCTTACTTGCTTGAAAGGCTAGTTGGACCCGTCAACACATTGCTAGCTTTTTGGTTTTGATTTGGGCCCTATTTTCCTTGGAGGATGAGCTCATGCATGGGGGAAAGTATCCTATATATTTCATATTTTTTGACATATCTAGCATTGGAATGATGTATTATTGTAAGACAAGACCCAAGTCCATCTAAATTTTTCTTCTTTGAGAATCATTTTGTTCAGAACACCCTTACAAAGGTCTATCTCGACACAGATATGAACATAAGTGCATAAACCCACCACAATTATCTCAATATCTATTTTTATATAGTTTCCCAAAGTATTCCCAATATCCTCAAGAACTAGTAAATGCTAGATATGTAAAGGCATAATTAAGAGATGGACCCAAACTTGCATTTCTAAAGATATTGATAAAGTGTCAGGGTGAAATTCTTGAAACCATGGGGTAATAAAATGCCCCACTCTCCCCCAAAACTAGGTACCCTCTGTCAGTACTATGTTTTGCAACTTAAAAAGATTCTAAACCTATGTCTTTTTTCCTTCATATCTCTCTTTTTGACACATTCTCCATCCATATTAGCCTTATAAAGACATCCCAAGGCATAATTAGGTAAATTCTTATTTTATTTTTAATAATTAAAAATCAACATGTTAAAATAGTTAAATTTCATATTTTATCAGTAATTATAGAAAAAAATCAGTTCTTGTAATCCGTCATTCATCAATATGGTTGCAGGACGAGTTGGAGGAAACAACCATGTGGGTTTTGTTCCTTGCCTCCATACCATGGTACGTTTCCTCCTGGATGCATGAAAACAAACCAGAAACATGTTGGTCAATGCTCAGTCAACACGGGCACCAACAAGTATTTTTTATAGCAGAAAAATCAAAAATCTGAGTTGGTTCATGAAATCATGGGATCCTCACCAAATCAAGGTCGAATCAACATATTTAGGATCTGATCAATTGCATCATTACTCCATGAGAGTAGTCATAGGATTAATTTTCAAATTACACTTTGTATAAATAAGTTAAACTATGAATCTTAAGGGGATTCAAATTGTAGAACTTCTGAACTCAGTTTGTAAACCATCTTATGCTGGATAGAAAAGCTTTGGTTTTCTTTAGTTAGTGTTCTTCTTATTTTGTGCATGAGCCAGGACTGGAGGGCCCCATTGCTTTGGTCCATGTCACTATTATACATTGTTGTGCATAGACTTTCATTTATGGTGTTTCTTACTTGGTAATTTTGTTCATTATCTTGTTTATATATCAACTCTTCAATTCTTAGATTTAGATTTAAAGTTTACTCCAGTTCTTACTTGCAATTTATAATTGATTTGATTGTTAAATGATAGATTAGCCTTCTTCAAATCTATAACCTTCATAAAATCAATAGAGTACTGCTACAAATACCTACAATTAGTAAGGTAACATAAGCTTTGCAACTTGTTTTACTACCAATGAGACTATGGAAAAAATATATTGAAGAAGTTAGATTTTAGTTTAAACTCCTTGCATTTGAATGAGTAATAGAACTCCTTACAATCTAAAATTTTCACAAGCCAACACAAAACTATTGCAAAGAGAAAACAACCATTGTGGAAATATAAATTTGCAATTTGAATTTCCACCAGTGAGGCTGTGATATTTAAAAGACTGAAAGTGTTAGATTTTAATCTATAGTCTTTTCATTATGCATATGTGTTAAAACATTCTTTCCAACCTTCAAAATTCACAAGTTGATGGAGTATTGTTACAAGGGCCTTCTTTTGAAGAGGCATTGAAGTCTTGTAACATGTTTTCCTACCAGTGAAACTGTCACAAACTTATGTTGAAGGAATTAGATCTTGTTTGAAATTTTGTAGATCAAGTTAGATTGCACTTTCCTTTTAATAGCTAGTTAACATATTTCATTAAGTAGTTGATAATCATTTTCAAGTTTGGATTTCTTTATTATTTTGTAGAACAAGTTTCAAAGCTAATTCTCTCACAAGTTTACCTACCCTAGATTGACATAAAAAGTGTCCCATGTATACAAATAAATTAGGCTAACACCCTCCTCAAACACTTTTTGATAATCAACATGATTGTAAAATTGAATAATAAAAAATCCTTTGGAACGTAGATATATCTTGCAATTATTTGTCTAGGTTGAGTGGATCCACTGGTTCAAATCTAATGATTGAAACCAATACCCATTAAATATGTGTATGAATGTTTTTGTTTTTAATAGTAAGTGGAGTTTTGTAACCTATAATGATGATACCTCTGCAAAAAACACCTCTGTTGATTTCTCCATGATATAATGGGAGGTATCAGTGTAGCTGGAGTGGGTGATTTATTTAAAACAACATCCTTAAAGAAGGTTTGGAGGATGAAGATGCATATTTTTCCACTACTCTCCATGCATGCATACAATTAGAAACAGAGTTGAACCCTTGAATATAATGTAGTTTGATAAAATAGCCTAATCCTCAATTTTTTTCCCTTCAAATAGAAGTTGATGATATTATATTGGAATCTTTTGCATGTGCTTCAACTTTAGCTTTACATCGACCATGAAATATTTGGAATGCACCGACATCATCTGAGTTTTCCCTGAGAGAAATTTGATCATGATTTGAAAGCATGCTTGGTGGGTTAACATTTCTTCAAACACTTGGCTTGCACTCAAACCATCATACACTTGGCATATGACATCACATAAGAATAATGACTTAACCTTGTTGTGCATAAGAATAACATCAAACACTTTGCGATTAGTCCTTTCATTAAACACTCAATGTACATACTTCACTACCATAGTTTTTTTAGCAACCTAGACAAAGTGAGTCATATGCTTCAAAGAAAACAACATTGGGCATAATCTGGGCCAAGACAAAAGGAACAATCACCTTGAAAACTACAATCCATGTGTTGATGTTAGTGGTAGCATCAGAAATGTACTTTCACATTGGTGTGTGAGATCATACAAGTCAAGGAGAAGAGAGATCACAGGCAGTTGTAGGTGGGTTTCAACTGATAGAAGCCAGACGAAAGCATAGTGTCGTATGAGAGTTTTCATACATGCACACAGGTTTCAATGGAGCTAGTCGCGTGTGTACACGAGTTTTCTAAAGGAAAGGCACGTACACCTTGAAAAACATGTTGGTACAGGGTCATACAACAATACATGCATTGTCGGGTTTGTCTGTAGTGTATATTATCTTAGTGGTCCATTTTCCCTATTATAAGAGCCCTGATTTGACCATAATAAAATCATATTAGGGTTGGTTTTCCCTCGGGGGTTTATACCCAAAAATATTGGTGTCTTGTGTGTGAGATTTTGGTTTCCTTGTTTATGCTTCTCTTGCATGTTTAGTTGATTACTCAATTGTGATTTTAGTAGATAAATTGATTTTATTTTGAGCTAACTGTTGGGTGTTAGGTGTTGGGTTGAAGTGGTAAAATCAACACTATGTATTCCCTAGATCCCAAGCAACAATTTGCATCATCTTCATACTTCCAACCCCCTCCAAGTGTAATAAATCATATAGTGCATCAAACTTTGGTTTGTATTCCAGAGTAATTATGTCCATGTATTTGGGTATGTCAATTCTTTCATAAGATTCATTGTACATGTCAACTAGATAATAACCTATACCAATCTATAGTATTCCCAATCAATTGGTTGTGGTTTTAGGCTAAAATTGGTATTGAAAGTATGCTTAACCTCTTCATAACCTCGATGGAGATTGCATAACACCTTGTGGGTTTAGTCCAAAATGAGATGCTTAGATGTGCCATCCCAATTGATAATCTTGGTGACCTTCTCCACAACATTATTTATGCTTGTTGATAAATGTAGCTTGAGCAGGAGCTTCGTGCAAACGTTAGGTGTGAACATGTGAGAAGTAGTTCGAGACGACTTCTTAGTGACAACTTAGAAAAAGTGGGAAATAATACCATCTTGTAATTTCACTTAAATAAATAAAAGTGAAAGTCAAATTTCCCATGTTATCCTAGTCTTAGAAATCTAAATGAAATATTTTAGAATATTAGTGAGTTAGATTTGTTCTAATCTTATCTGTACACCCCAATGTTGAGATAAGGTGGTTTCTAGGATTAAGGAGATTAGTTACTAAGATTTGGGAAATTAGTTGTCTGGATTGAGGATATTAGTTATCTCTCTCAAATCATAAATAGGACAAGATGGGAGAAGTTGGAACACACGTGGGAACACTTGAGAGAGGTAGAGACCAAGAGAAGAAGTGTTGATGTGTTGTCTTGACACCTATCAACTAGGTGATTGGGGTGAATATTTGAACCTATGTCTCTTTCAAATGGAGACCAAAATTTTCACTACAGTTGTCGAAAGTATAGCTATAATCTAAGTGTATCTCACCACATGAGCAAATGTCTCCTCATAACATATTCCTTCTTTTTGGGAGAAACCATGTGCCATGAACCTTTCCTTGTACTTCTTGATACTTCCATCTATTGAATGATTCATTTTGTAAATCCACTTAGAACTTACAATTGTCTTCTCTTTCGGTCTCAGAACCACAACCCAAACACCATTCTTTACAATGGATTGGTACTCTTCAACCATGGCATCCTTCCATTCTTTCTTCTCTGCGTGCTCTTCATAACTCGTAGGCCCAACATCAATAGTATCACTCAACAATGCCACGTAACTAGAGTATGGTTGTGGTCTCTTGCTTTCTTTGAAGGAACCATATGGAGCACCGTGCTAATTTGCATCTGGAATAATTTCTTGAGACCAAGTTGGTCTTCTCTTCTTAGTATTCATCTCTCGGGATTAATTTGTAGGTTTTTGTGGTTCTTCCATATCATGATATTATAGTACAACATCATCACCTGCATCTATATTTGAAACTCTAGGAGATTCAAGCTCCTCATCATGAATCTCATTTGTATGATGCTTCCTTGATCTACTGAAGGTTGCATCCTCATCGAAGGTGACATCTCTGCTAGTCTCAATCTGATGGTGATCAACGATGTAAACTCGGTATGCCTTCGATGTCTCATTGTATCCAACAAATATAACCTTCTTTCCTGAAGGGTCCAACTTCGATCTTTTATCCTTGGGGACGTGAACATATACTGGAAAGCCAAATATCCTCAGGTGGTTGGCCTTTGGATTTTCACTTGTAAACATCTCTTATGTTGTCGTGTTCCCAAGTACACGGTGGGGACTTATGTTCTGCACATATACTGCAGTTATGGTTTCTTCTTCCCACAGATGCATCGATAATTCTTGATCATGAATCATGGCCTTTACTGCCTCCATGATTATACAGTTCTTTCTTTCTGCCACACCATTCTGCTGAGGACTGTCGGGAATAGAGAGTTGCCTCTTAATCCCAACTTCCTTGCAGAATGCCTTTAATTCATCTGATGTGAATTATCCTCCATTATATGACCTTAATATATTTTTCTTCTTCTTAGATAGGTTTTCAGCAAGTGTCTTGAATTCTTTAAACTTGTTGAATACTTCACTCTTAGCTTTCAAAAAATAAATCCAAGTTTTACGTGAGAAATCATCAATAAATGAAACATAGTATACATTCCCTCTAAGTGAAGTGGTTGACATCGGTTTGCACACATATGAATGTATAATGTCCAAGACTCCTTTGGATTTTCTATCACTGCTTGGGAATGGTTTCTTCATGTGCTTTCCTTGTGCACATCCCTTGCATATTCCTTCATGATCCACTTGGATTTCTGGCAAACCTGTCACCATCTTGCTCACGATTGGTAGGGCTTTGTAATGTATGTGAGAAAATATCCTATGCCATAGTTCACTTGGAGTGATTTTAGTGTGTACTAATGCTGAAATTGAATGTCCCTTTAACTTGTATAGGCCTCCTTCTTGGACACCAATCACTACAACATAATCAATAGATTTTCCTCTTGGCCACATGAGTACTTCATCATCAATGAAAGAAACTATGAATCCTTTCTCATCCAAAGTTGAGATGGAAAGGAGATTCTTCTTCAAACCAGATACATACAAAACATCCTTCATCTTCATAGGTTTTCCAGAATCTAACTTGTAGGATGCTTCTCTTGCTCCTTTAATGGGATATTGATAGTCATCACCGAGATTCACTTTGTGAGGTGAATCCTTTTGAACTAACTCTGAGAAGGAATCTATGTAACCTGTCATGTGCTTAGAAGCACCACTATCAATAATCCATGTGTCACTTCCATGAGTGACTATACCTATAAGAGCTGATATCAATACCTATTCTTCATTTGAGTCTTCTTCTTTGGTTTTCTCATGATCAGGTTCATCATCTTATGTGGCATGAGCATGATGTCTTTTATACTTTCCTTTTCTAACCTAACCTTTGGAATTGGGACAGTTTATGAAAATGTGTCCAATATTCTGATAGATGAAGCATCTGTAATTTGAGAAATCCTTCTTGAAATTATGTGTCTTTTTTAATCCATGAGGCTTCTTGTGTGAATGAGCTTCCTTCTTGCTCTTTCCTTTTCTAGCATGAGTTGTTAGAGATTGATTTTCTTTATCGCCTAGTTTCTCTTCTCTTGTTGTTAAGCTGGCTTCTTCCTGAGTACAATCATCCCATAGTCTGCTAAATCTTATTAGCTTTATTATTGAACATATACCCTAGATGAATGATTCCCAAGATTTGGGGAGACCAACTCGGCTTCTTCGATTCTGTCTCCAATGGCTTCAAATTTTTCTTTTATTTGAGATACCCTTGTGAAGTATGATTGGATATTTTATGAACTCTGCATCTTCACATTCTTTAGTTGTGTCCTCAAGGCCATCTTCCGACTGATATTATTTCCTTCATACAATCAGGATAAGGCATCAAACATTTTCTTGGGATTTTTCAAGGATGAGACATGGGAGATCAAATGATCCTTGATAGACTCAAGAATGAGCATCACTCTATACTTCCATGCTCAGAAGTTATCGACACCTTGAAGATTCTAATCCAGCTTGGTACTCAGATCCATCATGTCCTTGAACAGAAATATAATAAAGAAAAACCTTTTCAAAGAAAGGTTTTGAGCTTACCAGAGAGTGTTATGCCAAGGTGAACATCTCCAACTTCAATTCTGCAGCTGCCAAGACGTCTTGAGCTAGGGTTTATGAGGATACCCTAATTTTTCAAAATGTGAATTTTGGAATTATGCTCCAAGGGAAAGGTACACCTTCCTAAGGCAAGCTCCTTCGTGGTTTTATTTTGACCAGCATCCTCTAGAAAGTGGGAGAAATCACCTTCTAGGGTTTTTGCAGATACTGACAGTTGCAACACCAGTTGCAGTAGTTGCAAAACTTCATCAAACTGAGAATCTAAACCCAAAGAGAGGTGCACTAGGGTTAGGAGAGTCTTCCTATCACCTTTACTTCCCCAGTGAATTCTTCTAAATTGTGCAAATGGATTCTTTCAGGCCCCCTCTGATACCATGTTAAATTTTCTCTTAAGTTTTTAAGTGTGTTCATTATTCTTTAACTTTAGACTATCAAAACAATAATTGCATGCATAAGGATCACTGAAAGAAAGACATCCATAGTATACACAATATTTATCCTAGGAAACCCTCGTGGGGGAGAAAACCCAACAAAACATCTTCAATATATATTCTTCAATAAGTACAATGTCTCTCTCAAGAGAGATCTCCCTAAACAGAAGATAATCCAGAAACCCTAACCAGAGTAGGGTAGTGCACCACTAGACCAAGATAGTCCTCCAACAAAAAACCAAAACCCTTCACCAAAACACCCTTCCTCTGTAGTTGTGTCTCCTCCTTACACTTGCACACTTCTTCTTATGTGAGAGAGCTTGTTGTGTGTGTTATATCCAAGTGAGGCGCCTAGCATATTATAAATACAAGTTGAGCCACCCAAAATTAGGTAAGAGTCAACTTGTACACTTTAACCATATAATTTACAATTGACTTTTTCCAAGGCACAATAGGGTCGAATTTTACAAAGGCACAATAGGGCCGACTTAACAAATATAATTAAATATTATTCTTTTAGGGTTTTGTCTTGGTATAATACAATATGAATACAATAAGAATATCTTCTGAAGCTTCTCAAACTTCAACAAGGAACCTCACTAGCAGCCCTCAATGTTTGTAATAGCCACCTGGGTCACCTAACAGGACTAGAAGGGGATAACTCCTCCTCCCCACCTGAAGTCTGAATTGTTGAATACTACTAATCCTTTGGAGGTTGTTGCTCCTCATCCTCTAGCATTGTTAATGACTCTCGATATCTGCTAGATGCCAAGTTATCCTCGAACTTAACGTCTCTTCTCACAACTATCTTTCGTTGTGTTGGAATGAATATCATGTAAACCTTTGAGGTCTCATTGTACCCAAACAATATACCCTTATGTCATTAAGGCTCCAACTTCATCCTCTTCTCCATAGGAACATGGATGTAAAATGGACAACCAAATATCCTCAAATGAAAAATATTTGGCTTCATACCTAAGAATTCTTCCTCCAGAGTCTTGTCCCCCAATATCTTGTGAGGACTCTTTTTCTGCACATACACTATTTTGTTACTTGCCTCTTTCAACAAGAACATAGGCAACTCCTAGTCATGTATCGTAGCCCTGTAAGAACCAATGATGGGTCAATTATTTCTCTCTGCAACCCCATTCTACTAAGGGTTTTATGAGACTGTCAACGCCATCTTGAGCCCTGTCTCCTTGCAGAAATTCTTGAAGTCATTGGAGGTGTGCTCTCCCCCGTTATCCAATATCAATACCTTGATCTGCGTACATTTCTAGTTCTCTACCTGAGCTCTAAACTCCTGAAACCAACTGAAGACCTCATCCTTAGTCTTCATAAATAAGATCTAGGTTTTCCTAGAAAAATAATCAATAAACGTCACATAGTATGGCAATCCCTATAATGATTTTGTTGAAATCGGTCCACTCACATCTAAATGGATAAGATCCAAGATCCCCTTGGACCTACTCTCATTTCTAGGAAAATAACCAATTGCACACCAATTACACACTCCATGTTGCTCAATTCTGAACTCTGGAAGACACGTAACAATCCCCCTCAAAATCGAAAATACCTTGTAGTGTAGGTGTCCCAACCTCCTATACCATAACTCACATAGGTTGTCACTTTTGTGTACCAAATCTTAAACAAGATTTCCATGCAACCTGTACAAAGTTCCCTCTCTAACCCCAATGACCACTGCATTGCCCAGGATAGATTTCCATGGACATATGAGTACTTGTCGTCTCTTAAAAGTGATGGAAAAACCCTTGTCTTCCATAGTTGCGACTGAAAGAAAATTCTTCTTCAAACATGGTACGTAAAGCACATCATGGGCATCCAATGAACGCCCTGACGTGAGATAGAAGGTAACTTTTCCCTCTACCTTCACTACATACCTAGCATCATCACCAAGCTCCACATGAATATCTAAGTCACTCTTTTTCAGACTATTAAATATCTCGTGTGCTTCTATCATATGGCGAGATGCACCATTTCCCAAGAACCAAGCAATCCTCGCAGTTGTGTTGGTAGAAAGGCAAGAAACTAGTGAGTAATACTTCTCAAAGTTCATTGCAAACTCATCAAGTTGTGTCTTTGTTGATACTACTATCTACATATTTCCATCACTCTTCTTCTTCTTCTCCACACAGTGAGATGCATAATTTCCATTCTTGTGACATGGGAAACACTTGATTTTACTCAAGTCCTTCTTATTTCCTAGATATGATGAACCTCCGTCATTGTTACCCTTCTTGTTATAACTCTTTCCTTTTCCCTTTCTTGTCTTACTAACAAGAGCCAAGTTCTCTTCACTACCTTCCTGCTTGTTTCTCTTAGACTCCTCTCGATTCTCTTCCTAGATGCAATCATCCCAAAGTATCTTCCAAACATGGAGATGTTCCTGAGTGCAAACTACCTTGAAAAATGGTTCCCATGACTTGGAAAGACAATTCAATGCCACATGGTTATCATCAGAATCTGATGATAAATGGCTCAATGGAAGCGCCCTGGTTGGATCTCTATTGGGTCAGAATGAATCTGCAATTGGGACACAGGTCTACTACGGATCTTTGAATCCTCAAAATA
>ML810311.1:27682-43914 GCA_009831015.1 Picea engelmannii
GATACTCTCCTTCATTGTATTATTCATTGTTGATTGATTATGGTGAACCAGAATGTTATGAAGAGGCAATGCAGGTAGACACTAAAAAGAAGTGGGAGAAAGGCATGAAAGAGGAAATGGATTCCTTGGTAAATAACCAGACTTGGGACTTGGTTCAGTTTCCTGCAGGAAAAAAAACATTGCAGAATAAATGGGTTTACATGTTGAAGGAAGAAGATGGATAAAAAAAATAGTACAAGGCTAGACTTGTTGTAAAGGGGTTTGCACAAAAGAAAGGTATGGATTTTGATGAAATAGTTTCTCCTGTTGTTAAAATGACTTCAATTAGGACTATTTTAAGTCTTGTGAAAATAGAAGATTTGCATCTTGAACAGTTAGATGTAAAAACAACTTTTCTCCATGGGGAGGAAGAGATTTATATGCAGCAGCCACAGGAGTATGAGGTCAAAGGGGAGGAGAATTTGGTATGCAAGTTGAAGAAGAGCTTGTATGGACTAAAGAAATCTCCAAGGAAGTGGTATTTGAAGTTTGACAGGTTTATGACAGAACAAGGTTATAGTAGATGTCATTATGATCATTGTGTTTATTTTAAACTGCTAGAAAACAGAAGCTATATTATCTTGATATTGTATGTAGATGGCATGCTTGTTGTAGGGTCTAATATGCAGGATAAATATGTGCTCAAAAATAAATTAGCTAATTCATTTGCGATGAAGGATTTGGGTGCTACAAAGAAAATCCTTGGTATGAGAATAACAAGAGATAAGAAAAATCACAAATTGACATTGTCTCAGGGTGAATACATAGAGAAGGTGTTGCAGAGGTTTAGAATGTAGAATGCAAAACTAGTTAGTACACCTTTGGCCAACCATTTAAAATTAACTAAGGAAATGTGTCCCAAGACACAGGAGGAGATAAAATACATGTCCAGGGTCCCATTCATCAGTAGTTGGAAGCTTGATGTATGTGATGGTTTGCACAAGACCAAATATTTCACATACAGTGGGAGTTGTGAGAAGGTATATGAACAATCCAGGTAAAGAACATTGGGAGGCAGTAAAGTGGATTATCAAGTATTTGAGAGGTATTGTTACTCATGCATTATGTTTTGGAAGTTCAAACATTTTTCTACAGAGATATGTTGATTCAGATATGGCAAGTGATAAAGATAGCAGGAGGAGAACCACAGGGTATGTTTTTACTGAAGGTGGAACAACAATAAGTTGGATTTCGAAACTGTAAAAGGTTGTTGCACTTTCAACAATGGAAGCAGAGTATGTTGTTGCTATTGAGGCTAGTAAAGAGATGATTTAGTTACAGAGGTTTATGGAGGAATTGGGAGAGAATAAGGAGAATATCCAGTTGTATTGTGACAGCGAGAGTGTCATTCATCTTGCAAAGAACTCAACCTTCCATTTGAAGACTAAGCATATACATCTCAGGTACTATTTCATACGATCTGTCTTGGAAGATGGACATTTTAAGTTGGAAAAGATACATACTAGTCAGAATCTCGCAGACATGCTAAAAAAGGGAGTAACCAGGGAGAAATTGAGTTCCTGCTCAGTTTTAGTTGGTCTTCAAGCATGAGGGTGAAGATGAGAAATTTTTCAGGTCCAAGGTGGAGTATATTCTAGCAGGTACAACAATAGTGGAGTTGTTGTGATCAGTATCCAAGTGGGAGATTGTTGGTTGTGGAGCTTGATTATTGTTATAGCCCTAAAATTCCCTACCTATGCATACATGGCATTGGCCTTTGTACTTGCATAATTTTCCAAATCATTGATGAGGAACTCTCTTTAAAAAACCATTTTTTGGAGCATGTACGCACTTTGTTGCACYACTGCCCGTGTACATAYGCTAGTTGCATGCTAGAAATTTTGTGTACATATGCTAGCTTCATGCTAGACATCCCACGTACATGTGTTAGTTTCATACTAAACAACCCGCATTTACCTCCAAAAGWTGCAACAACAAAAAAAAAGTTACAAGGAATTCGGTGGAGTTAACGAGCTATTGGGGGTTTCCTAACCAATTCACCTGTTGTAGCCCATCCCCAAACCGAATAAATATCATTTTGTCATATAAAATGAGGTCTTGGGGTCCCATTCMRACATCAAGCATTAGAACGAAGAAACTCTACCCAAATCCCTTTCCCTCCTTGCCCAAGTATTTACAGCCCTTTCTGAGTTATTACCTCAGCATTCCCTCTCTAGCCCTTTCTCCTATACAATCCCTTCCCTTTCCCTAAAGTGATCATTTGATTGTTAGAGAAGGCATTCTGATAGTGCACTTGGAGCAACATTAAGAGGAGCCCGGACAAGGTTCGCGGAGCGTCGGCCTACAAAGGTTGTAATTTTCGATCTTTGGATCTTAATAAAATAATCTTTTTCTTATCCCAAATGATATCTTTATGTTTTTCATTTGATTTATGCATAATGGTTTATATCTAACCCTAATATTGATGAGTAGAGATATAATATTTGTAGCGTTCTTTTCCTAATTGTTCTTACAGATCAGCTTTGGGAGGAGACCAGCAGCCTGAGAAGCTACGAAGGTGAAGGAGGTCAACATCGAACGTTTGGACCAAAGGTACTACTTCTGACCTACTTTCCTATCTCTTTCTGTTCATCCATTCAGAGTGTTTTGGGTAGTCTAGAAATTAAATTGTCTTTTAAGGGAGATCATAGCTTTGTCTGTACTTTGACCCTGGTATAGTAATAGGGGGATTTTCCCCGCTAGCAATTATCTTCCTAAATCAAAGGTTTCTTTCAGTCGTTCTTGGATCCCATTCCCTAATAGTGGGTGTGGGCGGTATTTACCCCCAAAAAAATTTTCCATGAGGGTCTGTAGCCCCCCCTAGCGGGGGATTCGGGAGCAGTACCCCCGAAGCTAAATTTTGGGAAAAATTGCCTTGTAAAATATTGTAATTTCATAGTCAATCCGGACCGTTCATTATAAGGGAATTGTATTGTGGTTGTGTATTATCCTGAATATTGTATTATGAGAGAGGACATTGCGAGAGAAAGAAGAGGAAGTTACAGCAGGTGTGTTGTAGGTTGTATCCCTTCATTTTTTTGGATAATAAAAAGGAAGGACCTAGAAATTTCTCTGGTGGACGTAGCCCACACTAGGTGAACCACATATATCTGTGTCTCTATTGTATTGTGTATCTTCTGTGTTTTATTTTTGCATTTGTTTTATTTTATTGCTCCGTGATCATGCTTTTCTAACAACCCAAGGCACTGATCACATAACCCAAGAAACTTTCGGGCTATTTCTACATACGTGAGTCTCCTATTTCTACATACGTGAGTCTCATGTTGAATATCATTGAATGATATTCTCTTTCATCACTTTTTAAGTTGCTTTTCACTTGATGTGAGGGAGGTACCTACTAGTCAGTTGAGCACGAGTGGTTTCCTTTTGACTTGGAGAGGGCCATTCCATCATTTATGGAGGTCACTTGCATGATATGAGGATATGATCTTACCTTGGATGCTTCATATGAGGACATTGGAGCACATTTGGAGGAGTCGTCCCCTTCTTTGGAGCATTTTTACCTCACACGTGTGGTCGCCCCTACATTTGAGGCTAAATGTTGGCTTGGTTGATGTCTTTTCTTCCTTGGAGAATGATTTTACCATGATTTGAGGCTCTTTTCTTTCCTTTGAGAGAGACTTTGAGGTATTTTCACCCAAGTTAACCTCACTTATTTTGGATGACCTCCTCTCTTGGAGGGTTTATTGTACATGTTGCACATTTTACTTATAATTTGACTTGGTCTCTTTTACTGTGTGGATGGCAAGTCACTTTAGATAGAAAATAATAATGAATGAGAAGGAGTAGAAGCCTACTCTATAAATAGAGGCTCTCCTCTCATTCCAAATCGTTGTTGTTTCCTACTTCTTTTGAGAATACAATTTTATTGAAGATCGGTATTGGAGGTTTTGGTGCCAACTCTTAGAGCTCTCTCTTTCTTGGTTTATTCTTGGTACATTAAATATTTGTTGTGATAGTTCAAGACTTCTACAAGGTTGCAAGATCGATCCATTTGAGGGGTAAGTCTACCACTTAGAGGGAAATCATTTTAGAGTTTTGTCCCTTCCTTCTTCATTTGTTAGTTCGGTAAGTGCTCAAGTCCTTGCTTTATTTTTCCTTTGGTTCCTTGGCAAGGTTTTTAAGTATTTTACTCAAGCTATAGTTGATCTTGTTAGTGAAGGTGCTTCCCTTTGGAAACTCCTTCTTGTATGACCTTGGTTTTCATACCTTATCTTGATTATATAAGAGACTATTTACCCCTAAGGTTCCAGTTGTAGAGAAATAACACTCACACTAAACCAACCAGGAAAGCGAAGACACAATTAAATAGAAAATAATCAATGAAAAACACACATAGTACACAAAGATTTACCCTGGAAATCCTTAACTGGGAAAACTAACATTCCTTGAGTGACTCCCACTCTCTTGTTGTCTTATTCATTCATAAAATAAAGAGTTACATGACTAACCTTGTTCCACACCTAAGACACAATCGTCATCCTAATCTCTTTATTTTACACAAGAACAACCTTGCAACCAATTCGTCTTGCATCTACATGGCCCTTACACACCTCTCAAATCTAAGAGTTTTATCATCTAAGATTAACCTTTTATAGTATTACATGGTGCCATATTTATAGGATTTACAACATGAAAACCCTAATTCATGGCACCCAAAAAATTGAAAATTGTTACAAATGCATGCAAATGATTGGTTATGATCCCACGAATATTGAGATTTTGTTACAGTTGAATACTAGTCAAACTTTAGTCGGCCTCCAATTAGTCTTCAAGTCAGCTATCACTTGACCTCTTTTCGACCTCCTTTCCACTGACCTTTTGACCTTCCTTTCAACCACTTCGACCTTCAACTTAACCATTGAATTGATTTGTTTGTCTAGTCAAAAATTCACCTAGTCGATCCACCTCAACTAGCTAGTCGATTAGACTAAGTTTTCACCACAAATAATATAACAACCCAACATTCTCCCACTTGTTTTCTTCTTTGTAGAAACATGAGGAACTGGTCTTTTTTTCACTGGCCCGGGGAAATAATGCCTATTTCCTCTCTAGACCAAGAGAACTTTACCACTCTCACAAACTTGGTCAAAGAGTTTGTGATGTTTTCCAAAATTTCTACCTTCTCTAACAACACCTTCTTTCTTTCCACTAAGTCTCTCATGAAATGGTATTGTACATAAATATGCTTCATCCTAGAATAGTAAGTTGGGTTCTTTGATAAGAAAATTGCACTCTGATTGTTGCAATTTATCTTCATAGCTTGTTGTTCAAACCCAATCCCTAAACACAATCTATGCAACCATACTGCTTCATGATTGCTTCTTTGCTTGCATGGGTGGTTGCTATGCATTCATCTTCTGTTGTTGAAAAGGCTACTATCGTGTGTCTTTTACTCATCCAATTGATTTCTCCACCGAACAATTTGAATACAAATTCGATGGTCGACCTCCTCTCATCAATATCTCCAGCCTAGTCTACATCAACAAAGCCATGTACATTCACTTCCTTATCAGTTTTAGGTTTCCCTTGGTAACATATTTCATATTTTGTTGTGTCACATAAGTACTTGAGCACTCTCTTGACAACAGTCTAGTGATTTTTCCTAGGTGTCAACAGTATCTACTCAATACTCCCACTACATGGGCAATATATGGTTGACTGCAGATCATTACATGCATTAGACTATCAACCACATTAGCATAGGAAACATGTGGCATGTCCTCTCTTTCTTCTTGTGTCTTTGGAAATTGTTCAACAGTTAGTTTTACCCCTACAAGAATATGTACCTTGACCGGTTTACACTCCTACATGTTGAAATGTTTTAAGATTGTTTCAACGTACTTCCTATGATTTAACCAAAGTTTTCTAACTACTCAATCTCTCATAATCTCTATATTCCTAGAATGAATTTAGCGGCACCAAGATCCTTCATGTCAAATTTGGAGGATAACTGCATCTTCACCTTATTTATTGCATCCATTTCGTTTTCGACCAACAACTTGTCATCGACATACAAAGCTACATATATGAAACTACCGCATTCTCTCTTGGAATACACACAATGGTCAACCTTGCTTCTCAAAATTCCCAAACTCAGGATGTAGGTGTCAAACTTTTGGTACCACATCCTTGGTGATTACTTTAGACCCTAAAGGGATCTCTCCAATTTGAAAACTAACTCTTTTTTACCCTTTACTACAAATCCTTCAAGTTGTTTCATGTAGATTTATTCATCTAAGTCCATATGTAGGAACATTGTCTTCACATCCATTTGCTCTATCTCAATATCAAATGTTGCATCTAAATACATCATTACTCTAAGGGAAGTTAATTTTGCAACAAGAGAGAAAATCTCACCAAAGTCGATTCGCTCGACTTGGGAATATCCTTTTTCCACCATTCGAGCTTTGAACTTCTCAACTTAACCTACCACGTTCAACTTTTTCTTGAACACCCACTTTCTACCAATAGGTTTCCTTCCATTAGGTATCTCAACCAAATCCCATGTCTCATTCTTGTGCAAGGATTCCATTTCTTTGACCATGGCCTCCTTCCAAATTTTACCCTCTATCGAGTCAATTGCCTCCCTGACTAACTTGGGTTAGTCATTAGTGGCAGATAATACAAATGTAGAATGGAAATTAGGTGGACTATACCTTTCAATTGGTTTCCTTACTCTTTCATACCTCCTTACAACTAGATTCAGCGGTTTCACCTCTTCATTTGATTTAGTCGACTTGTTTGAATCATGTTCCTCATTCCTCAGCTCAAACACCAACATCTCTAGTTCTTTCTCCATTTGAGCCTCTTCAAACTTTGAAGCTCCTCCAACTTCTCTGAAGACAACATCTTGACTATAAACTAATTTTCTCAATATTGGATCCCACAGCTTATATCATTTCATTCCATCCTTGTAATTGATGAAAATACACTTGATTGTGTTGTTGTCCATCTTGTTCCTCTTTTCCTTGGGAACATGCACAAATGCATTGTAGCTAGAGACTCTCAGCTGATATGAAAGAAAAGGATTCTTACCAAACCATACCTCATGTGGAATCAAGTCGACTAGCGCTAATAAAGCAGACCTATTTACCAAATATTGTGCAGTGTCGACTGCCTTTGCCCATAATTCTTATGCTAGCCCGACACCATTGAGCATGCTCTTTACCTTTTCCATCAACGTCCTATTCATTATTTTAACAAATCCATTCTGTTGGAGGGTATATGGTGTCGTTTCTTGGTGTCCTATGCCACATTGCTTGCATAACTACTCAAAATCCTTACCACAAAACTCACATCCATTGTCAATTCTCAACACCTTGATCTTCTTATCTTCTTGGTTTTCCATAAGAGATTTAAACTCTGAACTTGTTGAAAACCTCAAATTTATTCCTTAGGAAATATAGCCATGTCTTCATGGAGAAATAATCTATGAAGGAGAAATAATGCATAGATCCTCCAAGTGAAGGGACCGATACATTCCCAAACACATCACTATGTATCAATTCCAGAATCCATTTTTCCCTTGTAGCTCCAGAGGGGGATCTCACACGATTTTGTTTTCCATATATGCAATGTTCACAAAAATTGAATTCTAAATTACAATTAGGAAAACCTTTGACCATACCTTTGTTGTCCATGGCTCGAATTCATTTTTCCCCAATATGTCTCATCCTTTGATGCCATAACATGGTCAGGGTGTCTCAACGAGGAACAATCAAGACAGTCATAGTTGAGTCAGTTTCAGTAGAGTTGGTTGCAGTTGAGTCAGCTTCAAGAACAATTGTGTTGTCACATCCATTCGAGTCGAAACTTCCCAATAACTTGTAAGAGTTCCAATTCGAACTCCTCTTATCAATACCATCACTCCTACTACCATTTTACATGTATCCTTCTGAAATAAAGTGTGCACACCTGCATCACTCATTTTTCTAACAGATATTAGATTTCTTTCCAAACCCGGAATATGTAGCACACCTGAAAGAGTTCTACTCCTCCCATCCTATAGCATTAGTCGAACTCTTCCTCATCCAACAATTTTGGTTGTCAATCCATCCCCCAAGAATACATCTCCTCCCTCATACTTCTCATATTCACAGAACCATTCCTTCTGAGGTGTCATATGAAAATATGCACCTAATTCGATAAACCAAACATCATGCTTCGATCGTTACTGGTCGATGCCAAATACCTGTCTCCTCCTTTATCTCGAGAAATCTTTCCTTCAGTTGATTGATTCTCTTCATGTCCTAGACTTTTCTCAGTAGCCTTTGACTTGCAGTCCCTTTTGTAATGCTCAACTTTACTGCATTTCCAACATCTTCTTGTCGATTGAACTGAGGATTTAGATCTACCATTCAACTTAGACCGTCAACCAAAGAATTTACCTTTACCTATGTCGATTGATCGACCTCTCACCACCAAGGCATCTTTGGTCGATCCTTCCTTGTTCTTCCACCTCATTTCCTCTGACAGCATAGATGCAACCACACATTCAAGCGTTAATGTGGTTGTATTACTCCCAATAGCCACAACTAATTTATCTCATGAATCTGGAAAAGAACACAATAGGCTGATACATTTCTTCTCCTCAGTGATTTTAATATCCAAAGACAATAACTGTATAATCACAGTATTGAATGCATTCAAGTGCTCTGTTACTGAGCTCTCATAACTCATCCTTATAAGATACAATTTCTTTCGAAGGAACAACTTGTTTACAAGGGATTTACAAGCTTCCCAACTTATCCCACAATTTCTTTGCAGTGTCTTCACCTAATACATTCAACAATATTGAATTTGCAAGACAAAGTTGGATCAAACTCTTTTCCCTCCTTTCGAGTTTGTTCCATTCTTCCTTCGACATACTCGTCGAAATTTTTCTAAGACTCACAAGAACTCACTATTCTCTCTCTACAAGGAGATCTTCCTTTTTAAGCTTCCATGACTCAAAATTTTGGCCATTAAAYTTTTCGATCTCTATCCTTGAACTGMTTGTCATTCTTTCAAGCACAAATCAAAGATCATTTCCTTACAAGTCTCAGTGGACCTAGGTTTAGCTCAGATCCAATATCTTCTTAACCTTCCTCYGATACGACAAGTTGTACAGAGCAACAAAATGAGCTCTAATACCACTTGTAGAGAAATAACACTCGCACTAAACAAACCAGGAAAGAGAAGACATAATTAAACAAAAAGTAATCAATGGGAAACACACACARTACATAGAGATCTATCTTGGAAACCATTAATCGGRAAAACCAACATTCCTTGAGCGACTGTCACTCTCTTCTTGTCTTATCCATTCATAGAATAAACAGTTACATGACTAACCTTGGTCCACACCTAAGACACTATCGTCATCCTACTATGTTGCTTTTACATAAGAACAACCCTACAACCAATTCATCTTACATCTACATGGGCCTTGCACACCTCTCGAATCTGAGAGTTTCATCGTCTAAGATTAACCTTTTACAATATTACATGATGCCATAGTTATTGGTTTTACAACATGCAAAACCTTAATTCATGGCACCCAAAAAATGGTTACAGATCCATGTATATGATTGATTGCAATCTCGTGAATCTAGGGATTATGTTACAGTCGGCTACCAGTCAAACTTTAGTCGGTCTTCTAGTTGGCTATCACTCGACCTCATGTTGACTGACCTTTCAACCTCCTAGTGGATGACTTCAACCTTCGACTTAACCATTGATTTGACTTATCCATCCATTCAAACATGCACCCAGTCGGTCCACCTCGATTAGACTTAGTTCCACTGCAAAGAATATAACAACCCAACACTAGTCTCTTAGCCCTAATTCTTAGGATAAGATAGACTAATTCTTAGAGGGGTATTCTTCTTGACCCCATAATCCCTAGTGAGCATAAGGCACTTGTCTTCTCCCAACAACCAACCATAAAACCCTAAAACCCAAAATATTTTATTTTTGTTTTGTTTAGAAAGAAATTTAACGGTAAATATTAGAGAAAAATCATAAATTGGATTTATTTCCTAGTCTAGTACAAAATTAATGGTTTATTTTATCTTCCTAGACTATTTTATTAAGGGTTTGTGCTTAATTGTTTATCTCTAACTCTAGAAAGGAAAAATGGCCCTATAATATTGTGCTTCAAGGTTTATTCTAAGTTGTCGTGGGATAATTTTAAGGTTTTCTCAAATTTGGAAAATACATAATAGCAATAAAAATCAAGTTTGGAGAAACCCTAAAGCCAAAGTTTGGTGCTACACTCCTACAAGTTTATCTTACATTTCTAGTGGTGACATTCATCTCTACATTTCTCATAATAGAATGTCATTTGTTAGAGATCATTTTGGTGAATTCTAGTGCTAGCGTTGAATAACCCTAGGGGGATTCACCTTGTTTCAAGTTCTTAATTATTACATTGTTATATCTCCTCTGAACTTGATTCTAACATCTCTTGGGATGTTATTGTGTTGTATATCTCTAGCCCTAGCTAAATTGTCCAAGACCTCTGGCTCATTAGTTGAAAATATCTCTTAGATGGTTTTCTCTTCAGACTAAATCTGAAATTTTGTGTTATTTTATCATACAAACATATTTGGAAGTGTTGTACAGCCTCAAGCTTGTCCTTTTCTTAGCATATGATTGATTGAAACTCAAGGGACACATTGCACTATCAATTTATGCTAGCCCATTTCACTCATTGGGCCCTAAAGTAGCTTAAAGTGGTTTGTGTTCAATTAGCCTCTTGAAGTTTTATTTGTTAGAGTGGTAATCATATAAATACAAATATGAGGTCGCATTTATTGTTTATCTTTTACATCAAATTTCGCACACACATCCACTAGCTCCTAACCCTCTTACTTAAGTGGATAATTGACAATTTATGCTATTGATCTTAACTATTGATCTTGGAAGCATTTAGTCACGTATTGGAATCCTAGTGTTTTATATTGTTGTGGATTCTTTAGAGAGTAAATCATAAGTTTGCATTGTCATAACTCACTAAATAGGTTTACTTTAAATCTATCAATGAAGATAGGGATACCCCCCTTGGCCTTTGGGAGCTGACCTAAAGTGAATGAGATATTGTATTGAGGTGATAGTGGTGCAATTCCCATCTCATTGCCCCGAGGTAGCAATTGTAGTTGGACTTTCCACTAGGGTGCTAGTTTAGGTAGTAACGGGCTCCATGCCTGATTTGCTTGATCGCTAAAGAAAATTGGGTTATAATCAATCTAATTCTTGTTGTTTGCTTGTTTGCAAAGGGTTGAAGGGTGTGCTAGGTTGTATAATCTGTCAGTTCATTTCAATTCCTTTTTTCATGGGTTAATTAGTACACATAAGAGAAAAAGAGGTGAACAAACCAACTTTGTCTCTTTCCACTTTATCTATTTTCTAGTTAATCTATCAATGTGAAAATCAATGTAATTAAACTTTGATTAAACCCTACTAAACCAGTTGTAGGTACAAATAACTAATCAATATTCCAATTAACTCGGTGGCCTACTCTTATCCTTATTTCTCCCCCTCTCCTATTTTTTCGATTTTTTCTCAAAAATTGAGTAGTCAACTTTGAGCCCCTTCCAAGTACCTTAGCTTAGCTCGGGTTTTCCAACTTGTGGTAGTGTTGTACATCACTTTAGAAATCTCTATAACACTGTCATATATTGTGCAATCACACGATACACTAGGCTAGTGAAATTGACATTGGGAAAGAGTGTTCCTCAACTAAACTCACCTTCTCTAACAAAATATTTTCAAAACTAAATAAAAATGGAGAACAATGCCATGGTTAATTAAGAGAAGTTACCAACCTATCATGCGAGAAATTCCAACAATGATAGGAAAACTTACAAGCTTAATAAAATTATTGCAATCAAAATGGATAACATATTGTGTGTACCTTTGTACCTCTGTTCTTTGTTGTTGATCACCTCTCTCTCTCTCTCTCTCGAAGCTAAACAAACATGGCCTTAAGCATCATCTACAATTATTTGTGCTTCTTGTAGATGCTCCAATATAATGCTACAAAATAAATCTAATTGCACTAAGATAAGTGAGGTGCTCTAACAACCCTAGGTGGAAGAGATGCCTCATGTAGCAAGTGTGATATTAATAAATCAAAATGGAGAGAAAATTGTCATCTCATGTCTATTGTCAAAAAAAAAGGAAAACAAAAAAAGGAGCATAGCTCCTTCTTAACTTTGGATCTTTTAAGCACTCAGAGATTTGCACCTTCAGGTTTTAATTATTCTACATGCTTAATAGACCTTGGGTTAATATGGATATGTTAATACACAATCAAACATGATTATCTAGTTATCTATCAACAATGCTTGATGAAACATAATTATCCAAGTATTTACTAGCATAGACCCATCTCCACTCTGGATCTACTAAACACCAAGATGGATCAAATAAAATACACATGTGAACCTCTAAGTTCTTAAAAGATCCATGGTTAAGATGGATCTATGCTATTTATTTATTTTAATTGTTTTTTTACACTTTTTTTACATTAAATGTTAGACAACAAATTTTTTCGACTTTGTTTTATCACTATTACCCAAATCATACCTACATGAAGATCTCTCCCAATGTTGGTTGTAAGAGCACCAAGAGATTCCATTTTATTTTATCATTGTTACCCACATTCTATGCACACATAGATCTCTCCCAACATGGGTTATAAGGGCACCTCACTTCTCTCAATGCAATCAACAATGTTTTTTTCTCACTTCTCTTTGCCTCAAAATGCCCTCTTCATCCATCAACTTAATTTCACCATTGGCTCTAGAGAAGTCATTCTTCACAATTGTGCTATCTACATAAAATACGTTTTCCCCTTTGTTTTATATGTTTGCACTAATAGTTAGTTGTAAGGTGAAACAACATATCTTTGTGTATTTGCACCAATGTTTTTTTTTTACCATGGGAACAACAACCTCCCAAGAGTATATCCAACAGCCCGCAAGCTAGATATACTAATAACTTGTGACTTAGCAGGGGTCGAGACGTCCCGAGGTCCATCGAAGGTCCATCGAACCTTGTAAACCGCTATCACAGGGGTCGTCTACCCTTCCAGCCTTGTCACAACGAGCCAATATGAGCATCCCTACCCCCCGCCGGTTTTGAACTTGTGACCTCCCCGGAGATAACACATGTTATTAACCATTGGGCCCACTCAGGTGCTCTGTATTTGCACCAATGTTACCAGAACTAGCCACACTTCACTACAACTAGTTATTCAAGTCAGTTTTGACTGGTTTGAAACCTGAATTAGTAGATTCATACAACACTGACCCAAAATCATTGGTTTTGTACAAAACTAGTCCAAAATCCATTGGTTTGACCAATTCTGTCCAATTTTCAACTCCATACCCACACATCTATCACTAGTAATATTAAGTTTTTGAAGTGAAAGTTGGTGTTCTCCTTTATCTTTCATTTTCTATCATTTTACTTGAATTTTTAACATTACCAAACAACATTACCATGTTGTTTGACAGTGGTTCCAAACTCATTAGACTTTGTATGAAGAAAGTAGACTTTTATATCTCATTCATGATTTTTAGACTTGACAAAGTTCAAGATTTTGGTGTTTTAAGACTCCAGAATCGCAACATTTCAATATTGGATTCTATCATGAGGATATGGGATTGGCATTTAATCATACACATCAAGACCTCTCAATACCTTGATATTGGTGTTCTTCATTGTTGAACTCATATGTGATGACCATACTAAAAATGTATGTATCCTTCACTGAAGCCAAACCATTAATTAGGCAAGTTAAGCTTTATGCCTCAATTTAATACCTGGACTAATCAATTTCATCAAAATTGGAGATTCTTGACTTGAACAACAAAAGAATTGATGCACTTGGATCTATGAGTGGCATCAAACACGTGCACTGAGGTCCTTAGAGCATCAATGCAGAGGTTAGAGGAGGAGGCAAAGTATGTCACTTATTATAAAGATCCAAATATAGAGGATGATTATTTTAATGATATGTAGTTGTAATGTGGTGTTTTTTGGACTCTAGAAGGCCATCTATAGCTTTAATGTTTATGTATTTTGATATTCACCATTACATGCTTTGACATGATTGCACTCAATGACATTTTGTTATAGTCACACTTTATCAATTTACATTTATGTACATTAATTTTTTTTAATCAAATCGGTTCCAACTCTAATTCTGCTAACATTCATTTGAATTGTGTACTATAATAAAGTTTTGCTCCAATGGAAAGGCAATAGAAACCAAAAATTATATCACTTGAGAAGAAGCTTGCAAAGGTGGTCTTCAATCTTCTCCATGGGAGGATCTTTTATGTCCTTTAAGGGACATAAGGCTCTCTTTGCCGAATAATCCTTTGATGGAAGCAAAATGCCAAGCAAGAATAAGAGGATGGAAGCAAGGAGCATCTCAATCTTTTGACAAAGTCTAACAGCCTAACATTACCAACAAAAACTCTTAAGAATGCATGGAAATGGCTTATATTTATACATTGAGATTGAAATGGTTGATGCACTATCAAGTTGGAATGCCCAAGCTTTGGGCATGGGCTCCTATGTGCTCCCATGTGTGCCTAATTTGACACATAGAGGCCAAGTACCCTTCCATTGATGAGAAGGGGGCACTAGAACAAACTTGTGTTCATTTTTAAGCCATTTTAGACAGTGGAAACACTCAAATTACACTGATGTAAGTATCAATTGAGATTGATGGATTTCTAGCTCGATCACATGACTAATAATAATAAAGGTTGCACAATCCATGAATAGTCACATAATTAATAAAGAAACAGT
Source organism: Picea engelmannii (assembly GCA_009831015.1). Taxonomy (NCBI): domain Eukaryota; kingdom Viridiplantae; phylum Streptophyta; class Pinopsida; order Pinales; family Pinaceae; genus Picea; species Picea engelmannii. The sequence continues at coordinate 42,554 of ML810311.1, forward strand.
GGTGTGACCCTTGTGACAGTGACTCTGAAGTTTGACTCAGATTTGAAATGTACAATGGATCTAAAATCCATGTGATGGGTGTATTAGGTATGGTCAATTTGAAATGTACTATGGATCTACAATCCATGTGATGGGTGTATTAGGTATGGTCAACACCAATATAAGTTATCTTTGATTAAAATCACATAATTTTTCAGGTGAATAATATCGGTATGATAAAAATTTTAACTTATAATTATCAATTTGAACATGTCTTTTCTATTTGACCTATGAAATGTGTTTGCACTCCGATGTTGTACTTTGATTTTTGCACTCTGGTGTTGTACTTTGATTTTTATTATACTTTTTTAATTTCATTAACTTGATTTATGGTCATTTGTTAGACATTAATATACTTATTTTATATTTATTGTACTCTTTTAGTTCCATTAACGTGCTTTGGTCATTTGCTAGACATTAATATACTTATTTTTATAGTACACCCCTGATCTTCACCTTACCAAAAAGGCAACTACAAACCTTGTTTAGAGCATATTTGCAATAACTAAATTCAGATATCATCTAGAGTGCTCTAGGAGTCACAAACCCAAATGACACTTCCAAATTAAAACACATCTTCAACGTTTTTGGTGATATCATTGTCCCTGCTACATATCTAAGAGCAATTTAAAACACATGTTCACAAGATCCATGGCAGCTGTTTTACTCCTCGGTAGTAAAGGAGTAATATTTTACTTTTAGGTGTCCGTGAGATCAGCTGTAAATGTACTCGTTTGTTCCGAGATTAGAGAATATTGGTTAGTCATCTATCTTCTTCTAATATAGAGAACAAACATTCTATAGCAGTATCTTTCATTGAACTTCAACAAAGACTACATTTGTTGAAGACAGTGGACGGGCAAGAGATTATCGCAAATGAGTGCTATGCAATACTATGTTTCCTCCCACCAAAAGACTTCTGCTGAGGTCCATTAAAGGTGCATGTTAGCCAGTCCACAGCTGTGAACTTAATACCAACTCTTCTACAGGAGGAATAGAAAGAATGAATGAATGAATTTTTAACGTCCACGAGGCTAAAAATAGCCTATGGGACAGAGTGTTTTTCCATCTGGCTTTTGTATTCGGCCCTTTTCCTGTGGAGTTTTACAATAATCGCTCCCAGCTTCTCAACAAACTCTTTGTTGAATAGATTATCCCAAGAACTCGCTGCCAGAATACCTGCATAATTTTTCCTGTTGTCTTTGAGGGCTTCATATTCTAAAATGAAATGTTTTTCCGTTTCCACTTTTCCGGACGAGCACAAAATACACTCTTTATTCCCACCTTTCTTTTGGTCTTTTCCAGCGCCCTATTTCACAACG
>ML810311.1:109480-120161 GCA_009831015.1 Picea engelmannii
CATTGTAAATCTGGACCGTTCATTATAAGGTCGCAGATCTAACGGTAGAGATTATGTTAGGGTTTTTTTCCCTAGAAGGCAACCCTCTTTTACGAGGGAAATGTATTGCGGCTATGGTTGATGTTGAATATTGTATTCTGAGAGAGGAGACTGTGAGAGAAATAAGAGGCAGTTACAGCGGGTTTTGCTGTAGGTTGTATCCCTTCATTTGCTGGATAATAATAAAGGAAGGACTTGGCAATTTCTCTGGTGGATGTAGCCCACACTGGGTGAACCACGTAAATCTGTGTCTCTCTTGTATTGTGTGTCTTCTGTGTTTTGTTTCTGCATTTGTTTTATTTTATTGCTCCGCGGTCCTGTTTTTCTAACACCCGGTTGAAGACCCGCTCCTGTTGTAGATCGAGATCGTGAAACTGAGTTGCCTCATCTCCGTTTTCTTCCATTTTTGTACATTTTTGGCCTGAGAGGACTGTTCCATTGCATATGGAGCGTTTGTTTCATTCAGGAACTATTTTCGTTTCTCTTGAAAAGGTTTCCATTTACCCTATATACGATCATTTCAGCTAGATCCGGAGGTATAAAGCCTAAATAAGCCCTTTTAAATTTTTTTGCAGAGTATTATTTAGGTTTTATTTAGGTTGTATATTGTTTTTTTCTGGGTTTCTACTCTTTTAGATACACATATGCTCTTTTCCCTGTGCCCTGTGCGATTTTGGAAAATAAGAAATAGATAGGAAAATGTGCACTTTCTGGGTAAGCTAATCGAGATCTAACCCTTGTTGTCATCGAGAAGCACAAATTTTTTCTTGTGTGAAAAGAGTTTTTTTTAGCACACTTTCCAAGGTCGTCAACAACAACAACAATCCTCTTGCTAAACAATACAATATGTTTTGCTAGACCACTTGGTTAAAAGTTTCCTTATTAAGTAAGTAGTCTTTAGTTCAAGTCTTTATTTTTGCTACTTTTTTTTTTTGAAAAAGTTCATGCTCCATTGTAAAGTGTATTTCACTTCAAGTATAAAAGTGAATCACTATAAACAGCTTTTAGAGTTATTTATTTTGCATGCAACTTTTCTTTTATAAAGTAACTTCATTGTAAAAGTGATCCCCACTTCTTTTTATAAAAGTGGGTCACTTCATAAAGCAACTTACACCATCTCGTGGTCCCTTGGATACCATTTATGCCTTTTTTTTAAAAGGAATAACTTTCACATCTGAAGTCCGTTTTCAATCCCCTTTTTTTTTTTTAAATCGCCTAATGTTTCAATATCTTTCCATCTAGTTCATCAGTTATAGTTTTTAAGTCCACATTATATAGATATTTAATATGGCTTCTTCAAGTAATCTTTTTCTTACCAACACCAACTACTTCCAATGGAAATCCCATATGGAGGATTTATTAAGAAGTAAAGTCTTGTACTGGATTACCTTGGGAAAGGAAACATAACCTATTGATGCTGATAAGAAAGTCAAACGACATAATAGGAATGATGAAGCACGTGGACTAATCCAAATGTCCATCTCTAATGATTTAAGGTTCCACCTTCAACAAATTGATAAACCCAATGAAGCTTGAAAAAAGATTGAATCTGTGTTTGGTAAACACAATATTATTCAAGCACAACAATTATAAAATCAAGCACTGACTTTAAGTCCAAGTGATTTTTTTTGCATTGAAGACTATCTATCTAAGTTTAAAACACTCAGAATTTTATGTGAAGAATGTAAGATAAAGATGGATGAAGAAACATTGCATCTATCTTATTATTTCTAAGCTAGGTAGTGCATATTTTGTGTTTGTATCTACCTTTTATGCCATGAAAGAGGATGTAGGGACAACTAATCAAAAATGCATTCTTGGGTCCTTTTGTGATGCTTTGATTAGAGAACAAGATAAGCTTGTACAACTTGGAGTGATCAACACTGCAGGTACCTCCAACAAAGCCTTATTATTCCATCAGAAAGATAAAACCAAGAATCCCAAGAAGCAAAATCCTCACCACAACAACAAGCATCATAGGGGTCCCAAACCCACTTAGACAACTTCCACTCCTAATGGTGACAAAGGAGCACAATATAAAAATAAGAAGACTGGCAGACATTGTAACTTTTGTGATAAAGGTGGTCATGATGAGACCAAATGTTTCATGAAGATGACAACTTTAGAAGCCTCGATGAAGAAGAACAACATTGATATTGATTCTACTACTACTTCTTCTTCTTCTCATGGACGTGCACTTTCTACTTCTGGTTTCTCCTTCAATACAACTTCTACTTCTTCTTCTGATGAGTGGCTTATTGATTCTGGAGCATCTTATCATATGGCTAAAGATAAAGACATATTTTCTACTCTAAATGAATGTAACACCAAGAAAATATTTGTTGGTGATGATAGATCTCTTAGTGTTGTAGGATATGGAACAATTCAAGTAGAAAATGGTCATTTCAATGATGTATTATGTGTTCCAAGTATTTCTTGTAACCTTCTATCAATATATCAAATCACACATTTAGGTGAAGGTAAAATCTTCGAGTTTTCACCTCACCAAGTTGTAATCAAGGATCTAAAATATCTTAAGCATGTTCTTGCAACTAGAATTACTGATGATATTACCAGGTTGTACAAGTTTGACAACTTTAGGTCATCATCCTTTTCATCAGTTTTTGTTGCTCATAGTAATGACTTGAGAAAACTTTGGCATGAGCGGTTTGGTCATCTAAACTATCACTCATTGCAACAACTACGTAATTAACAGATGGTGACTGGTCTTCCTCATGTTTCATGTAGGGATGGTGTTTATGCCGGTTGTGTTCTCGACAAACATTATTGAGACAATTTTTACAAATGTGCTTCTTGGCACGCCTCGGGCCCTCTGCAACTTGTTCACATTGATTTGTGTGGTCCATTTTCTTCTCCTTTTTTTGGGTGCAAGTATTTCTTAAAATTCATTGATGACTTTTCTAGACGTACTTGGGTTTACTTCTTAAAGCTTAAGAGCGAAGTTTTTGGCCTACAAGGCCCTTGTAGGAAAACATTCAGGACATCAAATTCAAAGGTTAAGATCATATAATGGAGGTGAATATGTGAACAATATTTTTACAATTTATTGCACTACACAGGACATCCAAATGCAACATACTGTTCCATATACACCACAACAAAATGGTGTTGCTGAGAGAAAGAATCACACATTAGAAGAAATTCCTAATTGTGTGATCCAATCTAAGGGATTAAGTCTAAAGTATTGGGTGGAAGCCATCAACTATGCAAATTACATAGTAAATCACACTCCCACAAAGGCTCTTAAAAATATAACACCGAAAGAAGCTTGGACTAAAATTAAATCAGATGTAAATCACTTCTATGTCTTTGGCAATATAGCATGGGATCACATTCCTGATGAGAAAAGCAATGTATTGCAACCTAAAAGTGAGAGTGTATATTTGTTGCTTATTCTGAAGATGTCAAAGGTTATAGACTTCTTCAACCACATTGTAATGAAATTATTATTAGAAGAGATGTTAAATTCGATGAAAATCTCTTGGCCTGCGAGCCTAATTTGACATTTGTGCCTTTTTTGATCTGCGAGCCTAATTCAACGTTTGTGCCTTCTTCGACCTATGAGCCATCTTTGACGTTTGTGCCTTATTTTTTTCTAGTTTCTTCTTCAGATGATGACAATGAGGATGAAAATCCACCTCTGCCTGCTCACCTTCCTCCAGATGAGTCATTTGAACCTAAACCAACAATAGCTCCAACTCTAGCTCCACTGCTTCCTAGATGGGTCTGTTCAATACGAGAAGCAACTGGTGATCTTGTCGGTGATTCATCAGATCAACGTTGGACATGTTCACATTTCTAGTGAGCCTCTTCTCTTTTGGCTCAAGTTTTAGAGACTTATGATCCAGAGACATTTGCAGAAGCTTCAGGTCATCCAGATTGGGATACAACAATGAATGAAGAGTATTGTCCTTTATTGGAAAAAAATACTTGGGATATTGTACCTATTCCAACAGGAAGAAAACTTGTAAGATGTAAATGGGTCTATAGAACTAAATATGCATCAGATGGAAGTGTTGAAAGACATAAGGATCAATTGGTTTCCAAAGGATTTTCCCAAGTTCAAGGAATTGACTATAATGAAACCTTTGCCTCTTTAGCCAAAATGAATTCCATCCACCTTGTTCTTGCCGTTGCCGCCTCACATAAATGGGAGGTCCATCAGATAGACGTTAAATCCGCCTTCTTGGATGGAGATTTGCAAGAATAAATCTACATGGAAAAACCTCCTCTCTATGCCCATAATGACTCTAGTCTTGTTTTTCGCCTTAAGAAATCTCTTTATGGTCTTAAGCAATCTCCCTGAGCTTGGTATGCCAAAATGGACAACTTTCTTATTTCCAATGGATTCTCTAGATGCCATTATGATCCTAATGTCTATACCAAGAAAGTAGGAATCCATCTCATAATCCTTTTCCTTTATGTTGATGACCTTATTCTTATTGGTAGTGACTCAAAAATTTTAAACCATGTGAAAACCATCCTTAAGAATAAATTTGAAATGACAGACTTAGGCGTTTTGCACTATTTCCTTGGCCTCCAATTTTTGCAAACCAATGAAGGAATTTTCCTTTCCCAATCTAAGTATGCCTGTGACCTTCTTCATCACTTTCACATGGACGATTGTAAACAAACCCCTTCTCCCTTCCAGTCTGGAGTCAAGCTTGCTACCACCTGTACTTCTCCTGAAGTTGATTCCACCTTGTACCGTCAGTTAGTTGGTAGCCTCTTATACTTGACTCATACCCGTCCTAATATTTCCTTTATTGTTGGTCTTGTTGCCTGGTATATGCAAACACCCCATGAAAGCCATTGGAAAGCAACTAAAATGATACTTCGCTATGTCCATGGTACAATTCAGTTTGGGATACATTATAAATCAGGGGGGGCTCCTTTATTGGTTGGTTTCACTGATTTAGATTGGGCCAATGACCTTGATGATCAGAAGTATACTGCAGGTTATGATTTCATCCTTGGTTCATGACCTGTCACTTGGGCCCATAAGAAACAACAAGCTATTGCACTTTCTTCAGCAAAAGCAGAGTACCAAGTAGGAGTAAACACAAGTGAGGAAGCCTTATGGCTTTGATAGTTTATTTCAGAGTTTGGATTCCAACAACAACATATGACCAACCTTTGGTTTGAAAATCAGAGTTCCATCAAGCTCGCCAAAGACCCAGTTCAACATCAGCGCAACAAACACATCAAGCTACACACACAATTCATTAGAAAGCTCATTCATGATCAAGTTATTGAAGTGCTCTTTTGCCCTACAAAAGACCAAGTTGCAGACATTTTCACAAAGTCTCCTACAGAAGTGAAGTTTTCCAAACTTCGATCTATGCTAGGAGTTCAAGAAGTTGTCATCAAGGGGGGATAGACTCTAATGCCTCCTTTCTTCTCCTATTGTGTCACTATTGTAAATCCTTCAATCCTATCCCAAGTTATTCTTAAGGGGGGATGTTAGGATATTTAGACACTTAGGAGTTAGTTAAGATCTACTTGGTCTAATGTGTCATTAGGTAAAAGTGTGTTTTTTAGTGTGTTTCTTTAGTATACATTTGTAGTTAGGAAATCAGATGGCCACAATATGTTCCCTACATAGAGTGATCCGGCGGTACATATTCTCCTTGATCTTAATGGACATTGATTCATGGCTTAGCACCCAATTGGTCCATGATATCTATTTAAACAACATGCAGGGTCATTTTCTGATGATCGATTGTGATAAACTCTCTTGTAAAATCTCTTTGTAATGTTTTTCTTTTGCATTAATAAATTGTTCCAAGTGACCATGTTGGCTGAGGCCGTGGATGTTTCCCCGTAGGGGTTTTACCACGTAAAAAACATCGATGTGTTGATATTTGATCTAGTTGTGTGAGTGGTTACTGAAGGTGTTCATCCTCTGTTGGAATACCTGTGTTATCGAATATGGTATCAGAGCTTGTTTGAAGACTCGCTCCTGTTGTAGATCGAGATCGTGAAGCCGAGTTTCCTCATATCCATTTTCTACTATTTACATACATTTATGGCCTCAAAGGACTATTCCATTACGTCCAGAGCACTCGTTTCATTCAATAAGGATTTTTGTTTCACTCGAAAAGGTTTCTGTTTGCCCAAGATACGACCATTTCAGATAGATCCAGATGTATAAACCCTAAATACGCCCTTCTTAATTTTTTTGCAGAGTATTATTTAGGTTTTATATTGTTTGTTTCCGGGTTTGCTACACTTTTAGATCTGTGTATGATCTTTTCCCATGCCTTGTGCAATCTCGACAAATCATAAACAGATAGGAAAATGTGCATTTTCTGGGTAAGCTAACCAAGATTTAATTCTTGTTGTCATTGCGAAGCACAATTTTTTTCTTGTGTGAAAAGAGTTTTTAACAACAACAAAAAAACCCCCATTCTCTTACTAAGGAATGAAATATGTTTTTCTAGACCAGTTGGTTAAAATTTTCCTTATTAAGTAATAGTTCTTGAGTTCAAATCTCAGTTTTTGTTACTTTTTTTTAAAAAGGTTCATGCTCCATTGTAAACTGTATTTCACTTCAAGTATAAAAGTGAATCACTATAAATAGTTTTATATTTATTTATTTTGCATTCAAATTTTCTTTTATAAAGTATCTTCATTGTAAAAGTGATCTCCACTTCTTTTTATAAAGGTGAGTCACTTTATAAATCAACTTACACCATCACGTGGTCCTTTGGTTACCGTTTAAGCCTTTTTTTTAAAAGGGCATAACTTTCACATCTGAAGTCCGTTTTCAGTGCCTTTTTTTTTTTTAACTGCCTAATTTTTCGAGATATTTCCATTTAGATCATTAGTTTCAGATTTTAAGTCCACTTTATCTACATATTTAATATGGATTCTTCAAGTAATCTTTTGCTTACCAACACCAACTACTTCCAATGAAAATCCCATATGGCGGATTTATTAAGAAGTAAAGGCTTGTACCATATTACCTTGGGAAATGAAACATAACCTACTGATAGTGATAAGAAAGTCAAATGGGATAATATGAATGGAAAAGCACATAGAATAATCAGAATGTCCATCTCTCCTGATTTAAGGTTCAACCTTCAACAATTTGATAAACCCAATGAAGCTTGGCAAAAGATTGAATCTGTGTTTGGTAAACACAATATTATTCGAGCACAACAGTTAGAAAATCAAGTACTGACTTTAATTCCAAGTGTTTTTTCTTGCATTGAAGACTATCTATTATAGTTTAAAACATTCAGAATTTTATGTGAATAATGTAAGGTAAAGATGGATGAAGAACGTTGCATCTATCTTATTCTTTCTAAGCAAGGTAGTGCATATTATGTGTTTGTATCTACCTTTTATGCCATGAAAGAGGATCTAGGGACAACTTATAAAAAATCCACTCTTGAGTCCTTTTGTGATGCTTTGATTAGAGAACAAGATAATCTTGTACAACTTGGAGTGATCAACACTACAGGTACCTCCAACAAAGCCTTAGTCGTCCATCAGAAATATAAACCAAAGAATCCTAAGAAGCAACATCCTCGCCAAAACAACAAGCAACATAAGGTTCCCAAACCCACTCACACAACTTCTGCTCCTAATGGTGACAAAGAAGCAAAGTATAAAAATAAGAAGACTGAAAAAAATTGCAACTTTTGTGATAAAGATGGTCATGATGAGACCAAATGTTTCAAGAAGATGGTAGCTTTAGAAGCAGTAGTGAAGAAGCACAACATCAATATTGATTCTACTTATTCTTCTTCTTCTCATGGACATGCACTTTCTTCTTCTGGTTTCTCCTTCAATACAACTTCTACTTCTTCTTCTGATGTGTGGCTTATTGATTTTGGATCACCTTATCATATGGCTAAGGATAAAAAAATATTTTCTGCTCTAAAAGAATGTAACACCAAGAAAATATTTGTTGGTGATGATAGATCTCTTAGTGTTGTAGGATCTGGAACATTTCAAGTAGAAAATGGTCATTTCAATGATGTATTATGTGTTCCAAGTCTTTCTTGTAACCTTCTATCAGTATATCAAAAAACTCATTTAAGTGAAGGTAAAAATGTTGAGTTTTCACCTCATCAAGTTGTAATCAAGGATCTAAAATATCCTAAGCATGTTCTTGCAACTGAAATTGCTGATGATATTACTAGGTTGTACAAATTTGACAACTTTGGGTCATCATCTTTTTCATTAGTTTTTGTTGCTCATATCAATGAGTTGAACAAACTTTGGCATGAGAGGTTTGGTCATCTAAACTATCACTCATTGCAACAACTATGTAATCAACAGATTGATCTAGGATCTTTTCATCGTGACTTATAAAGAATTGCATTAAATGAGCATAAATTAAAGTGCACCATTAAAGAAGGGAAAACTAAAAAATGAAGAGACATAAGCATCAGATCTGAACAAAAAAACTCGATAACGGTGTTCGTCCCTGGTGGACTACATCTCCAGGTCCTACTCTCAAATGGGTAGGCTCTTTCATTAAATCAACAAAATAATTTGGCAAAATACATAAGTATACCCCATTCTGCAATCAAGTTACAAAAATAATGCTCAGATCAGAAAAGGGACAACACCACTGAATTCCTGGCATCGAATTACCCAAAAATGATTGTCTCCACACCTCGATTCGACTTTGGCACTCCCAGGCCCAAGAAGAATTATGTCTTGGTTTCCATGCCCTCTGCAACTTGCAATAATGACTGTACCTCGCCTAAAAAATTGTGCCCGAAAGGACATATGGTCTGTGCCTCCTCCTCCACGGCTGGGCGGATACACATTTTAAGTAATAAATTGGGAATTATGAAACAAGTGGTACCCACAACCTAGTGGTTAGGGGCAGATGTATTAAGGCATAGGCTTTGGTAGAGGTTTTGGGGTCAAGCCCCATAGAATCTCATTTTTGGTTTGTTATTGTGACATGGAATACCTATTAAATATCCGTTTCACTAGATTTAGCAGTGTCACTAGAAGTTTCTCCAATGAGATATAACTGTGGCTATACTTGGCGTGGTCCATTATATTTGGCAGACCCACCAACTATTTTGTTTTCAAAATTCGTTGACAGGCTGTCTTTGTGCATTTCCCACCTGCCATGTGGAAACCCTTGATTGGGCCATGTGGAGTCCTCTCATTGGGCCATGCTTCCCGCTACTAAGTCATCATGCCACGTCAGTCATACAGATTGTCATGTGGCACAATCCGATTGGTCCACAAATCAATCAAAAAAGCCAATAACTGGGTGACACGTGGCAGCCTCTGGTCCCTAAACGTCATCATGCTGACATCATCATGACATGTGTCACTTTCCTGATCCTGCCACGTGTGATGTACGGATGCTGACGTCGTCCGTACAGATGCTGACGTCAGTAGTATGGATGCTGACTCATCCCCAGCTGACTGGGCTAGGTTGACCAAACTTTGACCGCAAATATCTTTCAATCTGTAACTTCGTTTGACGAGCCATTTGCTCCATTAGAAATCTTGTGATGCAATCTTCACGATCATTTCCTTTTAACTGAGTTTTGGGAACTTTGAATTTTATCCCTTTCTCTGTTTGCTGGAGCCATTCTGAGCATTCTGAGTTGCCTCTGTGATTTCTAAGTTGTTCTTAACCTTCTCTGGATCCTTTTTGGATCACGCCTTCCTACTGAGAGATTTTTGGACCACCAAAAACTTTCATCAATCAACATGTAAGTGAGGGAAGAGTCCCCTCACTTTGTCCTTCTCGATCCACTTTGCTTTTCTTGGATGTGTGCCTTTTAAGCCTACTCAAATATAATCAACATTAACCCTGTGTGAAGTCGTCGTCCTCCTGTCTAGGATGATAAATTCCTGTATCTCATCCAAGTAATCAGGTGCAAACTCATCAACTGAAGGTATTGAAACTTCCTCATCTTGATCCATGATCATGGGAGGCTCAAAAAGTTTCAAGTTCTTAACTGAGTAAATATACATGTAAGGTGGAAGATCCAGATGAAAAGCATTGGTACCACTTTTCTCCAAGATAGTGAAGGGTCCATAACGAATGGGCTTGAGGTTGCTGCCTTCACCCTTCAATCTCTCATTGCTGATGTGAATCCATACCCGTTCTCCAACCTGGAACTGATGATCAACCCTGTGCTTGTCATGCCGAGCTTTATACTATGCTTAAATTTTCTCCAACTGTTCCATGACTGCCTGGTGTATCTCCTGGATCCTATGGATGAACTTGTGTGCTCCGTCCTCTGTTCGTTCTTCATTCACATCCGCTGTTGGATCATGTTGTCATTGATGCCAATGGTTTGATTACTTGGGAGATTGTTGGATCATATGTCATTGATGTAAATGGTTTGGTTTGATTGATGTCATTGGTTGATGTCAAGTAATTGATTGATACGATTCCCTTGATGAGAATGTTATATGTCCAAGTGGAAACCAATCGATGCAAAGGTAAACAAATGGATGAAATCCAAAGTGGTCCCCTTATGGTGAAATCCCTCACGAGAAGATGCTTTGCGGATTGAGTTATCCTAGAAGAATGGTTGGAGGACCCATGCTCTCATTATTGTCTTATCATGATTGATAAGGTGTACAAATGGATGAACTCCAAAGTGGTCCCCTTATGGTGAAA